>JAOTRS010000036.1:30505238-30521652 GCA_028565755.1 Dinotopterus cunningtoni
AAATGGCCTTTTTTTGCAGGTGACATGCTGGCTTAGTGGTAAGCACTTTTGGGTCGCACTTCCAGGAAGAAGGGTGGGGTGATGTTCTCCCTGTGTTTGATGGGCTTCCTCCAAGTACTCTTGTTTCTTCCTATAGTCCAAAGACATGCAATGTGTTTAGCATCACATCCTAATGGTACCTAATGGTAGATTTAGTAGACACCCTTATTCAGACATGTATCTCACCATATGGTACATCTGAGCAGTTGTGGTTTCAGGACTTTTATCAAGGGCCCAACAGTGGAAGTTTAGTGGTGCCGGGGTTGGAACCTGTAATGTTTAGAGCAGTATTCCAACATCTTAACCTTATGGGCCTAAAAATAAGTTTATATGGGTATCCAATCGAAAAAAAAGTCCCTGTGTTAGTTGTTACTATAGTTACTATAATTTTTAGTCATTTATGCAGTTGCACTACTGGTATAGAAAATGAATCCCCTGACCAATCAGACACAAGAATTCAACAGTGCTGTGGTATAAAATTCTATAATTTGCTGTGCTTATTGTGTAATCATTACTGCCGCATAAAGAACTGGCTCAAGGCTGTGTTTGTATTTGCCAAGTATAAGGGTGATTGTGTTGAAGCCCCACAGTGATCTAATCATTGGAGTGACTCAAGCATACATTCAATCTCTCCTGCCTCACCATGCCAACAGCTCAGTGCCTATCATCATACAGCTGATTGATGAAGGAAGTAAGTGAGTGAGTAAGTGTATGTGTGTCGATGTCTCTCAATGTGTTTAAAGTGATAAAGAATGGAGAAGGCCATGAGGAAAGACTGATAACTGTGCAAGTGAGGGATCTAAGAACTGGCATCAAGGCAATTATATGCAATATTTATGACCGAGCAGTGTGAGACCAGCAGCAGCACGTTAATGCGTAGATCTAACATAAGATACAAAAAAGAAGAAAGTGTACAAAATGAGTCCAGTGTCTTTCAGAAATACTGTATTAGCAATGGCGATTTAATGTGTCGAACATTTGCCATGATTAACATACAAAGCTGGCTTAGCTGAGATCCTCAGCAGCACTTACACTAACATCAACCCCCAGCATGCACCACTGCATCCGGGATAAAAAATTCATGCGGATCCTTTCACAGGGAATACATCAAGTGCTGAATTACAGAGCAGAGCAATGAGACACCAACAACACAGCTCTCTCTCTCTCTCTCTCTGGCAAATACACAAGAGTTATCTGGCTCTGTCCACTGTCCAGTGTTCCCAGCGACGTGTAAAATAACTCTCTTCAGTCCTAATAGAAAGAACACAAAATTAAGCCTTTGGTCCATTTAGAGTGCAACTTTTCATTAGACCTGGGGGCCAGTGAAAAGTCATTCTTAATTACCTTCAGCATATTATACTGAGCAGACAGTTGGATGGTTATTCACAGTTATTACCCGAATGTGTAAATTGATATGGAAGATAATGAAACCAATAATAATTTCCTACATGGTGCATTAGAGGTGTAATAACTGTATTATGTAGCGGCTAAATTAAAACCAATTTTATGTGCAAAGGATATGGGATAAAGTTTTGGTACTCTTTTTTAATGATGATAAAAGTAGAAAAAAATTTAATGAAGGCTCAAAGAACTGGGAAAGAAATAGGGCATCTCATTGTTTTTTTTTTTTTTTTTTTTTTTTTGGTCCAGGCTTCCACTTGATTTAGTGTTCAAGTGCGAATTATCAAATGGTTATAAAAACTGGAGCTATCTCAAGGCGCCTTCCAGCGAGTACTCTGGAACTAAGAAATGAATGAAGAGACATGAAAGGATGATGGTGGTGATAACTAGGCGAGGAGCGGGGGAAAAATGAGTACCTCCTTTGTGTGGTAAACATTAATCCAATAGCAATACATAAAACATAATCTCATATACAGTACTGTGCAAAAGTCTTAGGCATTATATCTGCTGTACCAATTGTGTTATATATTTTTATCATGTCTGCATAATTATGTACAAAATCATTTAGTATTTCCATATACTGTATAACTTAAAAATTTCTAAATAAATAACATTTCAGGAAAATATATGCATTGCTGTAAAGAAAAAAAATATATAGTACAAGACAGACCAGTTTTCAGATGGAAACAAAAAACGTAATGTACGCTTCTGGGATTTACATAAAAATAGAATGGAGCGAGTGTGATAAAACTGCACAAATCTGTGTCTAAAACTCCTGATTTTAAGCAATGAGTTTTTACTCCAAATATTGATTGTTTATTTTATTACTCTTTATTGCTCTTTATAAAAGTTTCTTTTATGCAGAAATGTTTTCAAAAGCATCTTTTTCTTATGGCATACTTTGTATGTTCCCAAGACTTTTGCACAGTACTACAGTATAAGTAAAACAGCTGTTAGGTTTTACTGAGCTTGCTGGAGAATATGAGTTCTTCTGGTAACTTTGTCACACTCGCTCCTATCTATTTTTGTGCAAATCCCAGGAACGTACATTAGAGTTTTTGTTTCCATCTGAAAACTGGTCTGTCTTGTACTATATATATATATTTTTTTTACAGCCATGCATATATTCTCCTGTAATGTTATTTATTTATTAATTATTATGGAAATACTGAATGATTTCGTACATAATTATGCAGACATGATAAACATATATAACAAAATTGGTACAGCATATAATATGGAGCCGAAGACTTTTGCAAAGTACTGTATATTAGTTTTTTTGTTTTGTTTTTTTATTAATAATTTTTTTTGTTGTTGTAAACCTGCATTAAGTGGTAAGTCACCACAAAGAAACAGGTTCAGCATTACAAGTTTTAGAATAAGAATTAATGCAGACATGCCAAACAAACTCGAAAAGAAAATGCTAGCAATTTCACTACAATAAAATTTTCAAGATACACTAAATAAATTTATTTTCCCCCAAAAAATGTTTTCTATGGAACAGTAAAGCACACACAAAAGAAAAGTTTAATGTGAACACTAATAGGCATAACTACCCTGTTCAGTTTTTTTTTTTTTTTTACCACTGAAATATTCTACTTCCCTATTGAACCCCTAAGGGATATAATGTAAAAATATACAATATAATAAATACATATATAAATAAACACAACATGAGAAAGAAATATACAAAGTATTTTGTGTATAATAAAAAAAAAATCTTGATTTATTTATGTATTCATCCATTCCTTTGTTCATTTTTTCATTTTGCTGATATGGGTGACTATACCAGGTCAATATAAAAAGAGACACTGCTGGACAAGTTATCCTTTGTTTTTGTCAAAAATTAAAATTATATATTTGTGGTTAGGAAATCCCACATTTTGCATTATGATTGGTTGGGGATTAGAGCTGGGATGTGATATTTAATGTATGTTTTAGCCCAGTTTAGCTTGATAGTTTTTAATGAACAAATTTAAGTGTTAGTCGAAATCAATTGAATGTATAATTACAGGGCGGCATGCTGGCTTAGTGGTTAACACTGTCTCCTTACACCTCCAGGGTCTGCATTCGGTTCCCGCCTCGGGTCTGTGTGCATTTGGTGGGTTTCCTTCAGGTAGTCTGATTTCCTCCAACAGCTTTGAGACATGCAGATTAGGTTAAATTGGCATTCCCAAATTGTCCGTGTAAATATTTTGTGTGTGTGCCCTGCGATGGATTGGCACCCTGTCCAGGGTTCACTAAGTCTCCTGGGATAGGCTCCAGGCCCCCCCACAAACCTGACCCTTGTGAATGAGAGTGAGTGAGTGTATAATTACGTGATTTATTAACAATAATGATGGTTACTGAAATATTGCTAAAAAATGATTACAAAACTGTTAGGCAGCTTATGTTAGCAAACTTTTATGAAATTAAGACATCCTGCCTTCTCCATCATGATTGGATACAAGAATTGGTTAAAAAAAAAACCTAGAGGATGAAGACAGGACTTATCTTGTGTTTTTAAGTATAGTTCCAAAAGAAGTACTGTATAAGAGTCACTTGAGGTTTTGCTCCACATTTTAAACAGACCTTTTTCTTTCATGTATTTTTTTCATTACATTTCCCTTGTAACTTATTGTTTTATACTGACTGTGGATTGCAAATAAATGGCACAGACCAAACACTATAAGATACAATTAGTTGTCACATGCACCTTTTTTCCACATATCTCAGTTAGCAGGCTGGGGTCGGAGCGAAGTGTGAGCCAGGATTTAGCACCCCTGGGGCACTTAGGGTTAAGGTCCTTGCTCAAGGGCTGAACACTAACAGCTTGACAGTGCTGGCTTGAAACTCTGACTGTTTGAGCTACAGAACCAATGCCTGTAGTCTTTTATCTCGCACATCATTTTAATTTCAGAGAATGGGTTTACTGGCCATGAATATTTTACTTTTCCAACTAGCTGATTAAGCAGAAAGGTGTAGTGCTCCGAAATCATAAACGCTCCTTCCGAACTGTAGACGTTGATGCCTGTGTTAATTGAATAATTGTTAATATTTGAACACACCAGATCAATAGTTAATTCACTGCTGTACATACAGTATTTATTCAACAGTGGAAGCGTACATTTTCTGCAAAGTCATGGACAGCTGTTATTCTGTCACTGGTACAGTAATGCCAAATTTAAAGCGGAAATCACTCCCGGCACATGACATCCGAAAATTATTTTAAAAAAGTACATACTGGATTGAGGGCTATTTTATGATCTGTTAATCAATCAACAAGAATGAATCTAAAATGCATTAAATGTGCAGAAATTAATGAGATAATTACAGCTAAGGCTATTCATGCAGCAAAATATTACCAATATAGCAGGCTCTGTTAAGACACGTATTGTAGTTTTGGCATCTCATTTATAGTTTATAGTTTTAGTCCTTTCATTTTTAAATTGCGTCTTGATTTATGTCACATCGTATTCCAATTTTGCAGCAAAGAAACCCAAGAAAACACACACCAAAACCCCACTCTTTAGTCTTTATCTTTCTTCCCATGAATCATTTATTTATTTATGAGGCTTAAAAGTAAGTGCTTATATTTTACGGCAGTGTTACTCTGACACTTCTACTCAAGACAAGTCTGGCAACCATAAAAGCATAAACAACATGCAGATGATTGCATCATCTAAATGCTGGATCCAGAAATTCTTAAGCAAGTACTTCTGTACCAGATCTGTATATGCCTAAATTTTACAGAGTAAATCCTGACATCATTTTAAACCTAATTCCCCAACGCTGGATATGGCTCTGGGCATCACAAAGAATATGTTATAAATGCATAAATAAATACTCTAAGAGTTGGGTTATTTCTAAATGGTAAGAGTTAATTAAACCCAGAAGGTGTTTATTCAGAACTAAGAATTGAATCACTTACTCACTCACTCATCACCTAACCTGCTGTATCCTCGCAGGAGGCCTGGAGCCTATCCCTGGAGCCTCAGGACACTAAGCGGGGTACACCCTGGATAGGGTGCCAATCCTCATTCACACACTACGAGCAATTGGGAATGCCAGTTAGTCTAATCTGCATGTCTTGGGAGGAAACTGGAGCACATGGAGGAAACCCACCAAGCATGGGGAGAACATGCAATGTCCTTGCACACAGGCCCCGAGGCAGGAATCCAACCCGGACCCTGGAGGTGCAAGCCGACAGTGCTAACCACTAAGCCAGCATGCCACCTAGAATTGGATCAGTACTGTACTTTATGGTGAAAGTACATTTAATTGTTTAACACTTTTCAGCAGACATACTCCTTCAGAACTAATAATATTGCCATGCAGCATTTGCTAAACAATAGAGAATGCCATTAGCTTGTGCAGCCACATTGCAGTTAAGCAAATCAGCAGATTTACTGCTTGGAAATTTTTACTGCTCTGAATTTTCTAAAACTGTGCATCAGCAAACACTGAAGCCACCTGTGTAATCCGTACAGCTCCTGGGAAAAATACCCATTGTTCTGCACAGTTTCAAATTTTCCCTATTATCCATATTTCCTCTCCTAACTCATTTCATCGAGAACATTATCCAGGTCTTTGTAAAGAAGGGAAAATTTGGAATCCTGCCTTACAATAATAATATTAATAATAATGATAATAATAATAATAATAATAATAATAATAATATGGTAGGGAAATACACAATGGTCTGGAAAGCTTATCAAAATGGCTGTTCAAATGTGCCGAGTTCTGTGAAATGTTACGCTGAGCTAACCTTATATTATATAATATAAAAGTCAGCTCTGGCTAACAGGCTGAAGACTTCAGTATAGTTCTTTAGGATTTTTAGTCAATCCGGTTTGTGAAGTCAACCTTGTAGAATGGTGGTGACATTAGGATTAGGAAAGAACAATCCACTCAGTCCAGAGCACTCATTACTGATAAAATGTCCGGCTTTAACTGCATTAAACCACAAAGACATTAAACCAACATAAGCCAATCCAGCTTAATGCACAAACGGAAAACTTGTAAATATGCAGTAGTCACAATTCTTAGAGGATATAATAGAATTACGGTTGCTATTACATGCATGACAAGCTGTTCAAAATGCATTAAAATAATTTCGGATAATTGTAAAATTAATAAAAATGCATCTAATACAGTGAATGTTCCAAATTGCAGCCTATAACTGAATCATTATTATAAGCATTTATAAAATTTTTCCTGCTTATGATTTTAATGAACAGGCTGGCCAGGTTATGACTCTACAAAATGGTGGCAAGATAAAAATAATAATAATAAAAAAAGACTAATATTGCCATGAGGCTATTTTAAAGCTGCAGAGCATTGTGGGTATTTAACCTCAGGACAGGTGGTGACTGGAACATGACCAGGTTGTGCAACATCATTAACATTTTAACCTTGACCAGAAAACAGTTTTCCTGCCATATTGCACAGATTTAACAATTACAGTAGCAATAAACTAATTGGGATAAACAATTAAATAAGCAAGTAAATATGTTATTAACTACACAAGCAGTAAATCCATTTTAAAACTAAAGTCCAAGCAATTTTCCAGTTTTATTTATATTAATGATGTACAGTACATTCTAACTCGTACACAATACTAGATTTTATATGTACTGTAATGCCTATTTGTACACAAGCCTTCGTACGTGTAGTGGATTTAAAGAAAAAATATTCACTAATAATAAATACGTTGATGTTGCTCCGGTAAAGTTTTCTGTGAAAGGACATGAAACATTTATGAAAAGAACATTTCAGTCAGTGTCAGGACTTTAAGGTAAAGATATTCCTCTAAGCCTCTGTTGCTGGGAAAGGCTTTAGGACAGAGGACTTTGCACTTTGAGGTTTTTCAATTATCTGACAAGTCACATTTAAAAATATTTTATTATTATCTTCAAGAGAGTAAGAGAGAGAGAAAAAAAAGTGTGGCTAGAGACTGAATATTACAACTAATAGGAATCGACGTGGCTCATGGAAAAGTCAAAAAGATACTATAAACAGCTGATTCCTATCCCTGCTTTAAATCATCCAGGGACAACTCGATACAATATTATCGCAATATCTAGGTGCTGATTCAATTTATATTGCAATTCTGTAAATCTCACGATTTTGTAAATTACTACATTTTTACTGAGTTTGAAACATTTTGCAATTTAAAGTCCATGAACCTTTTAAAAAAACTTTAAAAAAAGTTTTATACTGTAAGTTTATTCAACAGCTTTACAACGGACTTCAACATGAGCTATTAAATGTACTGTAGCCTGTTCCTTAAGTCCTTAACTCAGTTTAAAGTTTTCTCACTTTAAGGCAGGATTAAAACAATACAAAATAACTTTCAATACACTAGTTTAACATTACACTTTAAATTGAAAAAAAAAAATGTATACATTTTTACTGAGCAGCACGTATCTACAGTGGCAAGAAAATGTATGTGATCCTTTTGGAATTTCTTCACAAAAAATCTTGCATGTCAGCTGAAACAGCTGTGGAAGTGATGGGCGGGGTCAACCAGGTATAAATTCCAATGGTTCATTTACTTTTTCCACAACCATTTTGAATGTTGGTCTAAAACACTAACATGAGCATGTTCAAGACATGAAAGATTTTTTTTTTTTTTTGTGTGTATGTTGAATGATGAAGATCAGATCACATTTGATGACAAATTAATGCAGAAAACCATTAAGTTCCGAAAGGTTCACATACCTTTTCTTGCCACTGTATGTTATAGTACGTCATCGGATATAATTGTTATTTCCAAACAAACTTAGCAAATAATTTACTCCTACCACACATTGGAATGCCAAATGTTGAATAATTTAGATTGTAGCACCTGTACATATGTAAAGAAAAAGTGACATGTTACGTCCTCAATGCCTCTAAAATCTTGACAATGAGTGCATGTTAAGCAGTCGTGAGCATGTGGGTAAGTGTGGCTTCTAACTTGTGCATTTTGAGACTAAGTTGCTCCGTTGTGTTTTGAAACTGGTATGAATATCTGTAATGAGTGGGTTCTGAGACTAATTCTCTTGCAGAGGTTGGAGAAAAGGCTGATGGGAGGCACACCTTTTGATAATATAACACCATTAATACGGATTTCTGTTTCAGTACTTGGAGGCTTGATTAAAAAGCATAATTTATATTCACAAAATTGGTTACATACTTAAACTTGATCTACCTCAGTAGGATAGTCACACTACCAGAGAAAACTGTTGGGATATTAAATTAACAATGAGCCCATTAGAGCTGAGTAATCCATTATACACTTAATGTATGGGAACACCTGACCATCATGTCCATACAGTATGTGAAACTTCATCAAACTATTGGAAGTTTAAAGCACTCAGTGTACAGGGTGTCTTTGCAAAGTGTTATGATTTCAATTCAGTGAAACTAATCTGCCCAAAACCAGTTCCAGCATTACAATGCCCCTGTGCATAACAAAATGCCAAGACTAGAGTGCCAAATTTGGAGTGGAAGCATTCAAGTGGCCTGCACAGAACACTGACCTCAACCCCATTGAGTCCATTTTGGATTAACTGGAGTATTGAGTGTGCCAGGCTTCCCCTCCTGGCATTATTGTTTGATTTATAGAATAACATCCAAATTTCCAAAAGGAAATCAAATGTAGAAACTGATTCTCTCTGTGTAATCAGTTTCTTACAATCAATGCTAGTGTTATGTTTAATCCCACCAAAATAATCCTCCTTTAGGCATTTGGTAAAAAGCTGCCACACCCACTGCAAGAATTATTAAAAATGGTCTAAGATAAATCAAATTATATTTCTCGAACATACCAATAGTCTTTATTAATATGTCAAAATCTGTGTTCTCATTGAATGAAAAAAATATTAGCATGCATATTATGCACAGTATGCCTATAAATATATTTCAATTTCTGTTATGGGTTGGACTGAGTAATCATACACTTGGAGAAAAAAACAGCATGTTTCTCATATCAGAATAGATAGTACCTAATTTTCTTTCACTTCAGCCTCTATTTCAGATCAAATGAGAAAACAGATGATGATTTAGTCAATGATGATGTAAAGGGACATAAATGAAGATATTCTAATAACTACCATCATTAACTTGTCATCGTCTACGCACAATTTCATTGTCAGTGTGTGCATCTTACTCGTATACATATTTTTTTTAATTATTGCCCATAAATATGAACATGTTTAACACTCATCAAGTAGTAATATGAGTGGTATTTGAGTCATGCGTAAAAGAGGATCTGCCAACACTCCAGAGACAAAAATAAAGGGGGCATGTGTGGGAGAGAGAAATGACAGAAGGATGTGAAAAATGACAAAATTATGGAGGGAGATGGATTGACAGTGGTGTTTGGCAGAAACTCCACTTGCAAAGGTTTCCTGCAGAGTGTAGGTCATACTGTAGGTAAAGGACAGAAGGGAAGAAATGGTGTGTCAGCAACAAGTGATTCTATGCTTCAGACACTGGGTGTGGGGTGTGTCTGAATCATAAGTTTATATTAATGGACTCATTAAACCAAGGTTGCCTATATTAGTACAAAGATAAATGAGATGTCTAGAATGAATAAGGACAATTGAAGACAACATATGAGAAAGCAGCTTTACCTATTTACCTACACCAGCAAGCATGTACTTTTGGGAATAGACACAATAGCCATACATGGATACTCCACAAGTTGGAGTATATAACACTGCATCTATTATGTTATTGGTCTCAGTAATAACCAAACTGGATCAAACTCAAAACTGAAAACATCAACAATTTCGAATGATGACTTCACATACAGTACGTTACTCCACATTGCTAAGCCCATTTGTCTCTGAGGAGGTTCAAATAAGGAGATTGTAAATGACTGCATTCTGTTGATTTCAGCAAGTGCTGTTTTTAAAGTAAAATGGTGACCATTCAATAAACATTTGGCCTAATGAAAATAGATTTGTAAATTCACAGAAAGTTATTGGACTTTGTGATACCCACCAAACAAAGATAAAGAATCCCCGACAAGGGAAAACCGCAAATCCGAAACGACAGCACGTACCTATGCATGACTACCTCCAGGCATATACCAGATGTCACCATGATGGACTACGGAGTGGCACAAGGGGATGGATGCACTGTCTCTCCAAATAGACCTGTCTGTCACTGAGCCAGAGTCTACTCAGCTACTCTCCTGAACACCTAAAACATCTCTCTTAAGCAAATATCCAGTGTACACTCAATAAAAAAAAAAGACTTCACTTCTGTTCTTTTCCTTTTTTTATTGTTTCTGTTAAAGGTAAACTTTTGCAGAAATACACAATCGCTACAGGGAAGTCAAGTGTGAAAACTTGATTACGTTGCCTCTGACTCCCATATCTAAAATTCTCATATCTACAAAACCTTATTACTTTCAGACAGAGGTATTGCCGGTGTATTCAGGGATTTTATACAAGTCAACATTTACATTTACCACAAAGAAAAAATTTTGCAAATAGTAAGATCTCAAGAAATGTCCCAGGAGGGTAAGATCTATTACACAAAGGGGGTTCAAGTCAACCCGGGACTTTTGATTGAGCAGAATAACAAAGAACACAGTTATATGAGTAAATGCTACTTTTATTTCTCTATTCCCTCGCTACACTAACACTTATTCCAGCGTATCACTAGTGCTCGGATACCATCGAGGTAAAAAGTTTTCTCAGCACACTGGAGTCATGATTGGACTGGTTGCGTCATACAGTATCTGAAACACTGGCCTTCCAGGAACTCCTTTAATAGCCCAAACATGTGGAAATCATTTGGAAAGAGGTCAGGACTGTACGGTGGATGTGGCAATAACTCCCAGTCAACCGTACTGGTATTTGTAATGAAATTTCCTGTGTATGAAGGCGTAAAGAGAATTGGAATTTAATGAAGACTTTAAGCACAGTATGGTGACGAGACTCAGCTGCAGTAAAACATTTGAATGGTGCAAACATTTTAAAGAAGCCGATACACCTCGGAGGGAACTGTAGTCGCTCTAGTGAACATTCATCAAGGGGAACGCACTCAGTCAAAACGACCTTTTTTCATCATTAAAGGTGTTCTTTTTTTGCAGGACAATGTTGCACATTGGCTTTACACTTCATCTTCTTTACCTCTTTAGGGTTGTAGAGGCCCTATCCATCCATCCATCCATCCATCCATCCATATCCATATTTGATAAGACTTTTGCAGTGCATTGTGTCGAAAAAACGTACGACAGAAAATCTCTAACCATATCTTTTGCAGTTCATTGTGTCTAAAAAACGTACGACAGAAAATCTCCAACCATATTAAAATCTGCTTATTTTCTGCTCATCTGTTCTATGAATTATCTTTGATACTGGAAATAGTTCCTCCAATAGGATTTTTGGGAGGGAAATGATGGTGTAAATATTCTACTTTGCTTATACCGATGTGCAGCTTATACAATTCAGCAAAAGAGAAATTTCAGTCAATATGATTTAAGGAGTTGAATCCTGTTTTAGGTTGTGTCATCTATCCCGCTTACATCACTGCCACTTACAGTATAGGCTGTATAAACCTACAGTCTGGGCAAGAAATAAATCACCCCCAGCATTTCCTTCTTCATACCATTCTGTGTATTTTTCTATTGACCATTAGTGGTGCTGTTACGCAATAAATGCCTTGGTGTAGCAGCAAATAATCTGATTGGGGTGCCAAAATTGAAACCTTTATTTTATCTGCAGTCTATGCCGTAAAGAATTACAAGATCGAAAGCATGTTGATTTAATCAGTACATGAAAGTTGGGACCACACTGCTCATCAACCGCCAGCTAAAATAACTTCTCCATGTCGTCTGCAAATTAACCTTCGTCTACATACAGATGTGCGTGTTTTTGATCATGTGCCTAATCAGCCTCTGCAAATTCATTTTCTCATCGTCGCTCTCATCGCAGACTCTCATATCAGCTTCGCGCCGAAATCTTCTCATCTCTGAAATATTGCAAAGCTCTGAATTTTTGTTAGTTTTATCTCTTATACATGCTTTTGTTTCACTCCGCTCAGATTACCGTAATTCCCCGCTTATTGGCATCGATCCTTTCCATAAACTACAGAATAAACTATGAATTAAATCTTTATAGGACTCCTATAAAAAAATATACTGACTTCTCCTCCACTTACACAGTCCATTAATAAGCGTTTGGATCTTCTATAAATTTATTGTTCGCTTTCACACTCCAATCCTCTATCTCTTTTCCCAGTTTTTTAATCTCCAACCTCCAAGTAAATCTTGCCATCTTAAAAACACCTACTTACTCAGGCATTTTAGCTATCATCCCCATAACCTCAGATATTTGCGGTTTTATGGCTTACTGCTAACCTATGCCATTTATTTTGCTTTTCTCATTATTGTAAAAGTTATTGTAGTGTGTGTGTGTCTTCGGGATGTATAAAAGCATTATAAATATATAACTTATTATTTTTTTAACCTTTGTGTTGGTACTGTAGCTCCGAATTTGACTCTTTAAAGAGTCACCATCTGTATCTGCATATCTTTGTCCAAGGTCTGTGTGAACTATTAACCCTTAGTACTTCCTTAACTGCTATTACTGTACTTTTCTGTGTATTATGATATAGTATATTATTGACCTTTAGCTACTTTAAAACTAAATGACTCTCAGTTTTTCATATGTTGTACTACATAAAGTATGCTATTAAAAGTCATTACTTTACAGTGTGCTGTATCCTGTGTAAAGGCCAAACAGGGAAGTAAAATCTATGCACAATGCTGCAAATTGCATTGATTAAGCTTTAAAGGTACACTCTATACTGTACGTAGGTAGATTTCTGTAGTCTATTTAAAATTTAATCATGGCCACTACTCTGTTTGGACAAATCAATCTCTTTAAGCCCATTGCTAGTACGGATGATACAGGAGCTGTGACAAAGAAATATTCATTTCCAGTAACCGCTTTATCCTTGTCGGGGTTGCAGTGGATCTGGAGCCTATCCCAGGAAGACTGGTTAAGAAGTGGGAATAAACCCTAAAGGGGATGGCGATGCTTTAAAGGCATCATGCACACATAAATTTACATCTAGAGGCAATATAGCGTAGCCAATCCACTTAGGATGTTTTGGGAGGACAGGGGAAGCCATGCAATATGAAGGAAACCCTACAGGATCATGCACAGACAGTAACTCAAGTTTAGGACTGAACTGGGGCCCCTACAGAACCACTGCCTCCTCAAAAACAGTTAATATTTCATGATAAAAAAATTAATAAAAAAAAAAAAACCTGTATTTACAGTAGCTCCTCCTGGTATTTTGCCTCTGATATGCATGAAGTTAAACTGCATCATTCACCATGGCCACGTGACATGCCTATGGTTGTGTCATCCCTTGTCATTGCAAATCACCAGCTCTCATTAAAAATAAATGAATAGATGCCACATTGCTGGATCACTGCTAGTCTAAATGTGAGGTTATGAATGTCAAATAGTATAACAATAAGCTATATCATGCCACATACTGTATAAATTCCTTCCATGACTCATATTGATTCCTACCATTTTGTAAAATCTTATTATTAATTATTATTATTATTTTTGCACATAGCTTTTTTTCTGATATTTTTACTGTAGAATATCTAGTATACTGGAAACCTCACAGTCATGCGATATAAGGTTTATATTTTTCATCACTTAAAAACTTATCCAAGCCTTAAAAACATATCCAAGACACGGAGGTTTTAAACACACTATCGGTTACTTATTTAAAGCCGACAAACAATCCACCTTACTATTCACACAACAGTGATTAAGATAATTGGCCTGCTTTAAGCTAAAGGGTTTTTCAGAGCCTGCTTCTCTTAACCGCATCATGCCTTTGACCCTCTGCCATTAGGAGCAGTGTGAGATCAACCCATGGCCATTAGCCACTAGCCATTTAAATTCTCCATGTGCAAAAAACCAGGCACAGCATGAAAGACCGCTAGAGCGACGAGACGTGTTTACATAGCTGATTGTTTGGAGATCAGAGAGAGAGAAAGAGAGAGTGGAAATGAGAGGAGAGCTGTTAATAAGAGCATGAACGACATGGGAAGGAGTGGAGAAAGAACAGAGGAAAGGGAGGGTCTGCAACAGAGAGCATTAGGCAAGAAGCAAGCAGGCTGAGCAGGAGGCGAGGAGAAAGGATGAGTTAAGTGGAGTCCTGATGAGGAGAAAATGAAGAGGTACTAACAGTGTGAATATGCAGTCTGAAAAGTTTAGGGCATGTCTGCAGTCTTCACATGCGTGAGTCTAATATTCTTAGCAACCGCAAAAACATGCTAACCATATTCTTATGCTATACTGTATATGAACATCAACCACACCCATGCAATTATTTAATCAACCACAGATGTGGCAATGTACCGCAATGCACATAACCATTCATACAGCGGTAAAGGATTTCAGGTGATGTTTACATGAAACATCAGAATCTGGAATCATGTGATCTGAGTAACTTTTTCCCCTGGCGGACAGGTTGGATTATATTTTTCAAAAATGTCTGATTTTCTGCGATCTTCACATACGACAGTTTTCAGGTTTATCCAGAATGATGTGAAAAATGAAACAAAAAAGGCCAGTAAGTGGCAGTTCTGCAGACTGAAACATTTACTTGATGTGAGAGGTCAGAGAAAAGTAAACAGACAGGTTTGAGCTGACAAGAAGGCTGGAGTAACTACTATTTTCAAACATAATGAGCTAAAAGGCATGTCAGAAAGCCCATTGTGTCAAAATCTGAGGCAGGTTTTTCTCCTTTCAACCAAAAACTGGCATGAGTTTATTTATAAAATTATGGAATATTAAAGGATCTAAACATTATAAAATGAAGAAAGAAAAAAATTAACTTCCTAAATGTCTTTTAGCTTCTGCTGTGGTGTAGAATCACTTATGTGTAGTGATTAACAGAATTCAAGGGCCCACCTACTATTTATTGGGGGGTATTTGTCTACCCAAAAACCTATGTTGAGCCTGTTGGATCATTATATTCACAGTATCAGGTATAGTAATTTGCAACCCACTGCTGGGTTAGTGATTTTGTCAATGAACAAGTAACACTGATGAATAAGTTCTAAAAACAGCTACTGGGTTAGACAAATGCAATGTTACCAAAAATGGAGAATTCATTGTTTTTATTCACATTTTTGTGAATATTTCTATATTATTCTTTTTTTCACTGTGTTTGAGAGAATACATATGTTGCATTAAATGTATTTGATCTTTTGCAGTATTTATATGTTTATATGCCATTATTTGGAAGAGATGTCACATACATTTTAAGCAGCATGAACCAGTTTGCATTTGAAAAGTAATATTTCTAATAAGTATGTTAATAATAATAATAATAATAATAATAATAATTTATTTATTTGATAATTGTACTTTTTTGGCAAATGGTGTATGGTCATATTCTCAAAACATTCAAAAGTCCAACACACAACCTTTCTTTTACTTCTCTCATTATTATAAACATTACTGCAGAGTGTAAAACTTTGGGATGTAAAACCATTTTATCATCTTATTTTGCTAACCTTTGTGTTAATATTGTAGCTCTAAATCCGACTCTTTAATAATTAACCATCTGTATCTACATATTTTTGCAGTTTTCTTGCTTTTGTTCATGGTCTACAGTTTGTAAGCATTTAACCGTTAGTACTTCCTTAATGGCTATTAATGTACTGTTTTGTGTGTTATAATGTAGTATATTATTGACCCTGAGCTACTTTAAGTCTAAATGGCTCCCAGTTTTGCATATGTTTTACTAGAGTACATATTCTATTAAAAGTCATTACTCTACAGTGTACGGTATCCTGTGTAGAGGTCAAACAAGGAAGTAAAATCTATGCACAATGCTGCAAATTGCATTGCGCTTTAAAGGGAAACCGTATACTGTACATTTAGGCATTTGGCAGACGCTCTTATCCAGAGCGACTTACATTTTTCTCTCATTACACATCTGAGCAGTTGAG
>JAOTRS010000036.1:30695659-30709310 GCA_028565755.1 Dinotopterus cunningtoni
AGGACATTGTGTGAATGATAAAACCATCATATGACAATCATGTGAATGTTAGAGGAAAAAATGTCACTCAGGTCATTGTCATCTATTTTATTTACTAGATTTTGAAAACATTCAACAATATATGACTGTGCAATTGAAAGACTGGTTTCCAGTTTTATTTAATTTTTATTTATTTCCATTTTCCACATGAGCTCTGGGTCCTCTTTTATGTCAACGTGTTTGATGAGAATGTGATAACACACTCTTTTCCTCCACAGCTCATCAAGAGAAAGTAAGTAGAAGAGAGAAAGCATTTTGCATGCTCAAAGCTTTCTTCAAGTCTTGTTTAGTGACATGTTTATTTTGCAGCGTGAAACTCACACCCATGTTTCTGTCTGTCAGACGAATGACTTGCGGTAGCAAATGGAGAATACCAGACCATGTTCATTCTATCAAGTCAAAAAGATTCTGATTCAGTAACATTACCTACCCTGTAATTTCAGGCATCAGGTTGCTGGGTTGTGTTTAACAAGACTCATCAAGCTCATCAAGAACCAATGACTTTATAATTTTGTTTACACTTCATTGCATGTTAATTATTTGGAATAAAGGGGGGAAAAAAGGAATTTGCATATGTCAACTCACAATATGGTGGAAATAAACAAGCTTAGCATTTAAACAGTAGTTTATGCACCACAATGTGTAGATCCAGTAAGTATGATTTGTGAATTGACTAAAAATATTACCATTCATTTTTTTTTACAAGGAAAGTACAGTATTAAGTTAAATGTGTGCTGAACTTACAGTTTCTTTCATGCATGTGCCATTATAAAATAGAAATCTATTATAGAATTATAATAACAAGATAACTCCATTTTGATATTTTTCCCCAATGAAACAAGAAATGTTACAAACTGATAGAAAATATTCGTACAGTGTTTCTTTGGGTCCTACCATGGCCATAAAACTTGGAATAAATACAATACATGGCCTCCAGTGGTCTCGATTGGCTTTCACGGCCCCTAGTTGGACTACAGAAGTTCCTGGATGGATGGATGGATGGATAGATGGATGGATGGATGGATGGATTATTTAAGTCATTACAGTGCCAGAAAAAAAAGGCCATCATTATGTCAGAATTATTTTGGTTATATCAGTGTGATACTGATGCAACACTGTAACTCTATCCTTACCCAGATTTGTCCCAATGCATAAACCAGCCCACAACTGTTTGTGGCCAGGTAAATATGGAAGTTAGTATCAATAATATTGTTGGTTGATTTTTAATTTAACAAAAAAATATAAGGAAAAAAGTGTTTTGTTGCACACAAACCCTTTTAATTTTAAACCCATGGATGTAGGTTCCCTAAATTCCTTCTATCTTTTCATTTAAGTTTTTCCTTGTTCTTCTCTATGGTGAATATAGTTTGTAATGACATTGGCTGTTTGTTTGGGGTTGTTTTACTGCTTCAGAATAAATTTGGGGCCAATCAGACATCTCCCTGATGGTATTGCATGATGAATAAGTATCTGCCTGTATTTCTCAGCATTGAGGACACCATTAATTCTGCCCAAAACTCAAATTTCATTTGCAGAAATGCAGCCCCAAACTTGCACCGAAACTCCATGCTTCATTGTTGCCGGCAGACACTCATTATTGTACAACTCTCAAGCCCTTTGGTAAACGACCTGCCTCCTGCTAGAGCAAAATATTTAAAAATTTGACTCATCAGTCCAGAGCACCTGCTGCCATTTTTCTGTTCCCCAGTCCCTATGTTTTCAAACATAGTTGAGTCGCTTAGCTGTGTTTCCACATTGGAGGTATTCCTTTTGGGCCACAATTCTTTCATGAAGAACGCTTCTGGCCAGATTTCTCCAAACAGTAGATACATAAACCTGGGTTCCACTGGTTTCCGCCAGTTTGTTGCTAATGGGACTGCTGGACATCTTGCAAAGTCAAATGAATGTAAGCACGATGTGTCTTTCATTTGCTGCATTAAGGTTTGTTGGCCGACCACTGCATCTACGGTCCTCAACCTTGCTGATGCAGTATAACTACTTTGTATCTAGTTGCTGTACTGAGTCTTGCCATGGTGTATGACCTGTGACATGAAACTGTCTTCCACAATCTCAGCTTAGTAGCAGATTTTGGCTGTTATAGATTTTGGCTCCTTTTATAGTTCAAATATAGTTTATAATTATTATGTTTTAACCTACCTGCTTCTTATAATTGGTTAAAATCCATGTGTGAGTTCTGATGATTAGCAATGCCTGGCTGCAACATATGATCTTAAATTCTGCAGAAGTAGTACTTTTATTTATTAATTTATTTATTTATTAAATAACTTTTTCTTTGTGCCATCATTTATCTGATGTTGTATTCATCTAATACTGAGATCCGCTACGATCAGATGATTTTTGTTATGCTTTTTACCCAGAGAAATACATAGAATTATATGAGGGGCTACTAACTTTTAAACAGGACTATGTATAAATAGTCTGTCAAACACAGTTTATCTAATGATGTCTAAAGACTTGCTAGCTATGTATGATTTCCTTACAATTTGATTACATTACTATACGATAGTGCCACAGTACATGCTACAGCAAAATGCATACAAGCCCTATCAATTATATGCTGACTCTCAAAATGTTTGCAAATGGTCTTGCTCTGTGAGTAACTTTTACCTTAGGTGATGAGAAAGAGACTGATATGGACCAGAACTCATAATTAATTTTCCATTACATAAACGCATCATTCTTTAATTCTTAAAAAAAAAAAAATCCCATGGAAAAAAAAAAAACTCATAATCATGGTTTTTTTCCATAACCAGATTGTATAGGTAAAGAATTGAGAAATAAGCAGGGGTGCTTTTCAGTGCTTTTCGTTGAAATTTCAGTGATTTCCTCCCTTTTTATTTCTGAAGGACTTTACAATGATAGAACATTACTGTTCAAAAGGGAAACATATTTCATTCAGTTTCAAAATTAAATCAGAAAAAAATGTCATAATTTGTCACATGAAAGGTTTTCCCAGGTCTCCACACATACATTCCCAGGCATAAAGCTCGGTATTATGGACTAATGTTTGCAGTTATGAAGCAATTCCTTAAATCCAGCACAGTGAATGTGTCACAGCAAATTATACTTGAGAAGGGAAAAGGTACGAGGAGGATATTTCAGGATTTTATCTTCATAAAGCGCTCTGTCTGTTGATGTAATAGCTCATTTTTACTGCCGATGATCAAATCGTTCATTTGGTTTTTAATTTAACAACCGGAGTGAACTCGTATAAAATATGAATGGCTTAATTTCAAATAAAGGGTAGGATAATGAATTCAACCTTAATGACTTGATTCTATTAGAAAGCCTTTGCTTGTTTAAAATTTCTGTTTCTTTATGATCTTTGTTTCACCTCCTGAACAACATAAAATATTGATCAATTCATTTTGAATAAAAGGTTATTGCGTAAAATATAAAATATTTAATGCGCTAGCACCGACATGCATTTTGATGTATTATCTGTATTTCTTTATTTATTTGCTTGTTTGTTTGTTACATAGACTCTGAATACTTGCAGCACCATCTGTCCAGTAAGCAGGTCTCAAAAAATATTTCCAAAGTATTACCTGCGGGAGGTAGGACAGAGAGAGAGAGAGAGAGAGAGAGACTCAAAGATATTGCAACAGCATCCCTTTAAAACCCAATGCATAGATGGAATCTTTCCAGCACAACACACACACAAAGTGATTATGCATAATAATCTGTTTTCTGGACGCCCTCTATAATGAAGTAGCCAGAGAATGTCAGATCTGCTGTTTTGGCGATGTATTATAATCTGTCAAAGAATAACATCAGGGCTGGGTTTGCAAAAAACAAATAATAAAAAGAAAGTCTTCCATCTTACCAATTTCTGAAATTATTTCTGAAATAATATTTGTACGGTGGCCATATGCGGGTTATGGGTCACTAGTGGACATAAATTAGGGTCCCTAGTGGACATAATTTACAAAGTAGTCACCATGGTAGAGTTCAGAGAAATAGTAGTCAGTAAAAGTCTGAAATTTAAAAAATCTTGCTTGGGTAATAACAGCCTGCTGGAATGAAAACTGATCGCAGTAAGAAATCACATAGTTTAGCTGTATATATGTATCAAACATTTGGAACGTAGCCCAGCTATCCAGTAGAGAGGTTTAGCGGTGAAAAATGATTTCTGTTAGTTACTTGGATGAATATGTAATGAATAAAACATTAGACCTGGCACATAACAGAGCTTTGTTCAGCACAATCAGAATATTTTCCTTTTCCATTAGGATGTTAAATAAAACTTATAATGCTTATTATACAACAGGTAATTCCAACCAAGGCATTCTATGAGTGGTGATAATAGACCATAACAGCATAAGTATATATAAGAATACTGTATATACAGTGGAACCTCGAATTGGGAGTAACACGGTTTGCGAGTGTTCTGCAAGATGGGCAAAGATTTTTAATAAATTTTGACCTGACATACAAACAAGTCTTGGTTTACGAGTACCAAGTATAATGCATCGCGCATGCGCTTCTTGTTTTGACGCCAAGCGTCACGTGATAACAACTGAGCCAATGTTTTTTCTCTCTCTTGCGCTGCGGAATTGTGGGTAATTGTTTCCCCTGCTTGGTCTTAGTGCGCGTCTCTTACTGGTATAATCAACATCCGTGCACGTGTGTACTGTTTTTACTATAACACTGTGACCACGTGTGTGTGCGTAAAACATATTTTATTTCGTGTGTACAGCGCGCATGCAATTTTTATTATAACACACGTGTGTGCACGCGTTTTAAAGCAAAAGAAAGTCTCATTAGAGAGGTTAAAGATCCATTTTCTCCCTCTCTGTATCAGCCTGTCATTATGTGTGTGCGTGCGCGTAATTTGACACCGTGCCCCTTCACACACACACACACTCTCACCTTTAAACCCTCCCCCCTCACCACCACCCCTCCTCCTCTCGGCACACACACACTCTCTGCCCTACACAGAAAGACTGCCACGATTCTTTTCAAAGGTAAAGCGCAGGTTTTTGTTTAACTTTACACCAGTAAATTCGTTAGTATGCGCTCACGCGAGTGTCATTAGCGATGTTCCTTGCTAATTTTTCTGATAAAACAGTCTTTTCATTAGTGTGTGTGTGTGTGTGTGTGTGTGTGAAATTCAAATAAGAAAGGAGAAAGGTTTACTGTGTAAGATGAGAAGGGTTTTTTATTTTTACTTATTTTGTTTTATTTTTAATTATTTTTATGTATTTATTTTTTTGGGCTGTGGAACAAATAATTTGAGTTCCCATTATTTCTTTGATTTAGAGTGTTTTGGAATATGAGCCCACTTCCAGAACGAATTGTGCTCGTAATCCAAGGTTACACTGTATCACTCCTTGTCACATGTCACAAGACCAATTTCTTGCAACTTAATGAGTTGAACAGAAGGCTTTTGTTATCGTAAATAGTTCTATGGCATCCGTGAAGGTGAACTAAATGCTGACAGTTATAAAGTATCCGCATAGGCCCGTCGAACCTGAGGCAAAGGCACGCTGCAGCATATGTGGAGGATTAACTTGGCATACATATCCAAGGAGACGATGACGAGCAACTTTGGAGTTTAAATAGCAAAGCTGGAAAGTGAGGGAGAGGTAATCAGAGATGCCACGTCTTGCATAATGATGGATTTGTGATTTATTTGTGATTGCACAGTGGGATGATGGAAATTCGAAGGCAGTCACTGGGTTTCGGATTGCATGTCACACCTAATAGTATTGTCATGTGTGCAAATACACCGGAGGAATGGTAAAGAGTTATTTGCGTTTGTGTGTTTTATATCCTCAGAACATCCGAATACACAAAAGAACCACTTTGTCTTTCTTAAAAATTCAGAACAGAAATTTGCTTTATCTAAATTCCCTGATGATTTCTTTATTTTTTAGTGACGTTGTTATGCTGATTAATGGGGTTGCTTTAAAAGTACAACCCTGTTATACACCCATCTTATCAATTAAAATTATTTTTATCTTAAAAATCAGCACAGAAACACCTGACCCTTTTGTCAATCTTATTCTCATGTTCTTTTCTCAAACCTCACTGATCACTCCTATTACCAGGAACCATCGCTCATGCAAGTGCAGTTGTTACTTCACATAGCTGAGAATTAAAGCGTTGATTGTTGCATGTCATTATAACTAATGCAGGATTATTATATGTGATTAAAGCTGATCATGAATAATGGATTGCTTGACGTACATACAAAACATCAGCAGAATAAATAGAAGTTAACAATGCCTAAATGTCTGTGTGTCGTATAGATTATTTGCAATTAATGATTGTGTTTCCATTTAAACCAGAATATGTGTAAATGTTTAGTTGTAAGTAATGACTAGGAACATGTAAAGGAAATATTAGATATTGTGTGTAATACACTACCTGGCCAAAAAAAAAGGAGTTAAAATTACTGGAATTTGTTTAAGAACTTTTCAATGCATTAATAAAATCTCAAAACATCATCTTTGCAATGACCGTGTTCAGAAGATCACTTAAACACTTGAAGTTGTGTGAGAAAAAAAATCAACAGGAGAAATCACAGCTATGTTTAATTGATAAAAGTTCACATGGTCTGATGAGTCCAGATTGACCCTATTCCAGAGTGATGGGCGTGACAGTGTCATGATCTGGGGCTGCTTCAATCAGTTTGGTCTACGCTCAGCAATGTTATGTGGCAATAAAATGAAGTCAGCTGACTCTCTGTATGTCCTGAATTACCAGGTTATCACATCTATAGAATTTTACTTCCCTGATGTACTCAAAGCTAAAGAGGTTCAAACTAAATATTATTTTTATTATGTTCGAAATATTCAGTATATCCTGTAAAATTGTAAAATGTCTACAGCTAGGATGGTGAGTCTTTAGTTAAAGTTAATCATTTTAAAGGAGAAGGCTCCACAGGATTTAAAAATTACATGTAGTAAGGCTGCCAATGTATTCATAGATTAATTAAATGAGGCACCAAATTAGTTCATGTAATTAAAGTTGGAAGCAAGTCATTCATTGGAAATTTCTCAATTTATACAGTACCGGGAAAAAAGAAGTCTGATTATAACACTTCCTGAGTATTTCGAACACCTAAGAAAAGATTTTAGACATAAGGTAGGAAACAACAAGGATATACTGTTACAAAAACAGATGGAAAGTAAGAAAGAAAGAAAGAAAGAAGAGGAGGAAAAAGACCTTTACCATTCTAACAATTTGATCTTTTGTTAAAAATCACTTTTATTTTTTAATGTGACCTTCTGCTATACATGTACATGTGAATGAGTTGTATTGTTGTATACAAATGGTCAATATAAACTTGTCAATGTTGTCAAAACCAGCACTGCTGTCTGAGTTCCTGTTTTAGAGCCTTAATCAGCATGTCTGGACCAATCAAAAAGCACTACAATATGTCATGTTGAAGTGATTGCAGACATTACAATTAAAGCACAATTTGCAAAGCTTGCATAATGCTATTATGCAGCATGCCCTGTAAAATGTTAAAAGTCTGAGACATGAACACAAATACAGTAGGCAACAAACTAGAACAAAACTATGATATACACAGTGGTGTTAACTGTCAAGAACACAGTAGGCTTAAAGTGTGTCACCATTGTCACGAACCTTTTGGATTCCTCCAGTAAAGTCACTCCTAATCAGTCAGTTCCTGTTTTGAGTTTTATTCTCTCCTGTGATATAATAAAAAAAAAATGTAATTCTAGCAATAGTAGGAGTAGAAGCAGCAGTAATCGTAGGAGTTAAGAGAGCAGGGAAAAAATGAGAGAGAAAGCCAAAATATGTTTAAGGATATACTACTGCTCAAAAGTTTGGGATCAATTTCTAATTTCAATGTCGTTCCTGATTTGTATCGCTTTCTACATCAGCTACAAAGATGATCTGCAAATGCACTTGACAATACTGTTCTTGCAAGAACTATTCCAGAAAGGCTGACCTCCATGTCTTAAAATAACAACTGACTGTTGTTATTGTTGTAGTTACATAATTACCTAATTTAATGTGTGTTAATTTATAGTTTTGTAATCCCCAGTAATGTTATAGAATGTAGAAAATAAACCATTTAACAAAAACAAAGAATTTTGCGAGTGATCTTAAACTTTTGAGCGATATGTTTAGTCATATCAATTGTGAATAACCATTTTAACATGGTCACAGTGGTCACAAGTCCACCCTAGGACCAGGCACTATCCCAGGAACACTGGTAGCATGGCAGGAATACATCATATAGGGGATGCCATTCATTACAGTCATGTGTAAAAGTTATTGCTCCCTCTTTTAATTCTATGTCTTTTTTTTTTGTCTAAAAACATAATAAAAATCTTCTGATCATAGCAGGTATAGTATTAGGTACATATAACCCAGATAACCAATAACATAAATCCTTTTTCACTGTGTCATTATAAATTTAACAAAAATGAAGCCAAAAAGAAAAACTAATGATTACTTGAAGTAATCGTTTCCAATATGGCTTATCACTTTCTCACATCACTTCAGTTCATTGAGGTTTTTGGGCAATCGCTTATAGGTTTAGGTTTAGTTTATTTATATAGCACATTTACAACAGCCCCGAGACTGACCAAAGTGATGTACATTTAGACACATCATCATAAAATAAAAAGTACACAATTACAGCCTAAGAGAAAAGAAACAAAACAAACACATTAAAATAAATAAATAAATAAATAAAATAAAATAAAAAAAAATGCACAGCTCTGTTAAGGTCACGCCAAGCGGGTTGAGGTCTGGACTTTGACTAGGCCATTTTAAAACCTTAATTTTTTTTTTTTTTTTTTTTTTAGCCATTCTAAGTAGCTTTACTGGTGTGCTTCAGGTTATTGTCCTGTTGCATGACTCAATGTTGACCAAGCTTCAGCTCTTAGACAGATGATCTCATAGTGCAAGGTACCCAGTACCTGTGGCTGCGACAACAAGCCCAAACCATCATCCGTCCTCTGCCATGCTTGACAGTTTGCAGAGATGTTTTTGCTGAAATGCTGTTTGTTTTTTTTTACGGCAAACATGGCACAGGGCATTAAGGCCAAATACGTCCACTTTAGTTTTATTATGCTAGTTGGGAGATTTATTAAAACTATTGGCTCTGTCATAACTCCATAAAGTAGCTTAATGCTGTTAATTTGAGATGATGAAATTGCTTTAAAACTTTTAGTTTTGGTCCCAGATCTAAGAGAACCACTGACACTGATTTGACATCATTAACATACTGTATGTAATTTCATGATTAAAAGGGGCGTGGCCTTGTAAGGGGCCTAACATGACTCCTATCATGATCATGATTACAATTTTAGTCTTCTCAAAAGTCACAGCTACCAGAATAAAGATAGTTTCCTATCCTGGAAAATTTAAAAAAACAAATCACTTAATACAATTAGCATAAACTATTACAAAAAAGAGTCAGGTGTAACAGCCTGTGTAAACATTTCTTCAGAGCTGGTACAGTAAGTTAAATGCTTACACACAACACTATGGCTACTCCTGGAATTCAGGAATTTCAGGAAATACCCTACAATCTTTTTTAATTATTATTTTTTTAATGCAAATAAGAAAAAAAATAGGTTTTGCTCAAACCATTACTAAACAAGTCTTTAAATAAGGTCTAACAGACTAACAGAGAGGTTTTCACAGTCAGACGTTTTTTATATTTGACATGGCTGTTTGTGCCAGATGGGCTGGTTTGTGTGTTTCAGAAACTGCTAATCTCCTGGGTTTTTCACACATAGCAGTCTCTAGTCTTCCTTAAAAAAAAGTGCAGTGAGTGGCAGCTCTGCAGGCAGAAATGTCTTGTTGATGAAAGAGGTCAGAGGAGAATGGCCAGACTGGTTTAAGCTGACAGGAAGGCTATGATAAGTCATGTAAACAACGTTGACAACCGTTATGAACAGAAAAGCATTTCAGAATGTGCTTCGCACTTGGAGATGGATGAGATAAAACTGCAAAAGAACACATCATGTTCTACTCCAGTCAGCCAAAAACAGGAAGCTGAGGGAGGCGATTAGGATAAAAAAGAAAGCCATTAATTAGTCAGGAGCAAGCTTGATATTTAAAGAATTGGAGTAACGACAGGTTTATTAACATTTATTATCCAATTAAAAAGATCCCTGATTGCAAAAGTATGAAATCTCCTGCTCTAGGTGATAGAAAGCATTGAGCTTCGTGCTGTGTTTGATCATACCCAATAGTATTTATTTATTTATTTATTTGTTTGTTTGTTTTTCTCTGAATATGAGAAACAATTTCATCAATTCTTTTTTAGCAACAAAGCAATTAAATCCCTCAACAAGAACTGAATAAGATTAGTATAAAAAAAAACATGATAACAATAATAAATGAATATTTATTGTTAATGGCATTACTAATGAGCAAATTTCTCAATCTGCACTGCACTGACTATCATCTGCGAATTTGGAATGTTCCTTCTTGTTGCTAGCCTTCAATAAATCATGTAGTCGATGCAGGAAAAGAAGCGAGAAAAGCTTTTTCATCTATTTCATATCAATCCAGGATTTATGAAACAATAATATTAGTTAAATGTGCATTTTGGGAAATTTAATATAAAAAATGAGTTTCATGAATTAAATATCAAGCTATAAGAAATGTAGACGCACCCTGCCAAAGTAAAGAATCCGAGAAGGATAGTACAGGAGGAAGACGTTTGAAGTGACAAACGTCTGTTCAAATTCATGAGTTCAATTGTCATGTTTCCACATAGTATTTTTTTACTTAGTTACTATGATGTAAGGCTACATCATAAATAGTAACTGAGTAAAACCTACTAATTTAATAATTAAATTGTTTAGCATTTGAAAAGACCCATATAAATTAGAAATAAGAAATTCATCAGGAATTTAAAAATGCATTGGTTTGTATACAGTGATGCATCATAATATCTTAAGCTTCCTAAATGTTCATGTACTTTCATGCAATATGAAATGACTAGAAGCAATATTTGTCTGTGTACAGATGTGCCTCCTAATAAAGAGCCGGTTTGGGAACTTACAATATGAATTTCTAACTATTTTAAGAACTCATGAGAAACTGATTAAACTTAAGCTAAAGTTTTAGAACATAAAGTGCCATATGCTTATCACTTTGTATCAGTTTGAATGATCTGAGAAACAAAGATTTGAAAGCAATGATTGGTGGAAAGCTTATCTTGCTAATAAAGCAGACAGCATTCTTTACATGTCTGTCACAAACGCAATTGGTTATTCACTTCCTGTTGCTGTTGAGTTTGCATTTCTTGTTTACATTGTTTGCAGACTATATACAGTGTCCATACACATTAATGCAAAGTCTTGCCTCTAGATCCTGCAAATAAGTTCTAAGCCATTGCTTTGCCACTGTCTTGCCCGTGTTTGTCCATGTCGTTCCTGATTTGATTTAACCTCGTGTCTCCTTGCGCATGGATCCTACAGTAATTCATCTTTTGAATCTTCATTGTAACGGTGTCATTATTCATGCTGTGATTATTGAAAAGACTTGTTGTATAATACAACTTTGTAAATACTTTCAGCCTAATTAACATCGCTGTGTTTGAGAGTCCAAGCTACAAAGATCCCAGCTTGAACCATCAAATGGAAAACATTACAATCCAACATACTATAAGATGTTCTATACCTGTAGAGAGCTGAAATGTTGTGAAAAGCCAGTCGGCATCAAGAAGGTTCCGTTGTATAAAATGCTCTGCATGTGTTTATCTCTTCAGTCACATCGGAGTTGCTTCTGTGCCTTATGCCCAGCTCTCGTTCGAACACCAGTTCAGAAATTCCGATTAGAGATCATCTCATTTGTCTTCAAATTCTCTCTGCCAGTCTTTCATGCTGCCTACTGAAAATTAATGACTCTCCTTGAGATTTTTTGCCTCACTATCAATCTATCCGAGTGTTTATTTTCACTGCATTACACAATAACCTGAGAAAGAGAGAAACATTTGACTTCATGTCTCGATTTACCACATACTGTACATCATGATAAGGTATGTGTGCTGTTAATTTACCACATGCATCATAAAGTGTAAATTGAAAATAATAGAATTTCCTGATAAGCAAACAGAGAATGTGAGTATGTATGCAGCAGCAGACAAAAAAAAAAAAAGCAAGGACAGATCCAGAGTTTGTTTCTAATTTAATTATTCTGTCTTGTGTGTCTCTGGAGAGCTGTGGATGGCTGCCCTCAAGCACTGTGTATATAGCACATTAGGCTGTGGTGTGAAATCTGAGTTTGAAGGTTACATACACTGTCCTCGGGGTGCAGAGAATCATTTGTAAGTCTCAACTTTTGATTGATTGGAAGTGGTGGCCCAAGAAGTTTTGCTAGTGTGAATCAGAACTGACCGCTGACAAAACTGTTATAGTATATGAATTCAAAAAGTTAAGATTCCCCTCATTTTTCAAAACAGTAGCATAATCATTTGAAGGAAAAGTATCCATTATTCGAGCGACAACAGGCCAGATTGGGGATAAGAACATGCTATTAGTTTTTGCTTTTTTTTTTCTTAATTTCTCATTATATCTGGTTGTTCTTCCTTAAAGTGGCTCATCTTAATCTCTGTTGGAACCAGACTGTAGATTATAAGCACTAGAAATAACTACAGGTACAAAATACACTCACAAGCCACTTCATTAAGTACCAACTTACCGTTAAAACGAATATCTAATCAGCCAATCATATTGAAGCAACTCAATGCATTTAAGTCAATGTATGATCAAGATGATCTGCTAAAGTTAGAACTGGGCATCAGAAAAGGTAAGAAAGGTGATTTAATGACTTTGAACCTGGCAAAGTTGCTAGTGCAAGACAATTCGGTCTGAGTATTTTTGAAACTGCAAATCTACTGGGATTTTCATGCAAAACCATCTCTAGGGTTTCCAGAGAATGGTCTAAAAAAGAATTTATACAATGAGCAGCAGTTCTCTGGGCAAAAAATGTCTTGTTGATGCCCGAGGTCAGACGAGAATGGCCAGACTGTTTCAAGCCAATAGAAAGGCAACAGTAACTCCAATAATATCTCGACTCCTGTCAGCTAAGAATATGAAACTAAGGCTGCAATTTGTATGGGCTCAGCAAAATTAAACAATAAAAGACTGGAAAAATGTTGCTTGATCTGATGTGTCTTGATTTCTGCTGTGACATTCAGTCGACCTACAGACTGTCGGCCACTGCCTGTAGGTTTAAAAAAAAAATCAGTTTTGCTTAAAATTAGGTATATCTCTGGAAATCTTATTCCATCCAAATAGTGTTTAAATGGCTAGTACTTGATTGGTTAACTGCAACTACACTGTAAAAAAAAAAAAAAAAAAAAAAAAAAAACACGTAAATTTTACGGTAAACAAACGGCAGCTGTGTTGCCAGAAGTTTACCGTAAAAAATACAGTAGCAGTGTTTTTGGTTGTACAGGATTGCACTCATTATACTGTATTTTTATTTATTTTTTAATGGTTTATAACTGTCTTTATTGTTATACCCCGGTCTAGGTCGGGCCGTAACAGGAGTGAAAAAAAGGGGGGGGGGGTGGGACCAAAAGTGCGTTTGCTTAGTGTTTATTAACAAAAAGGTGAATAAGCAAATCCCCAAAAGGTGG
>JAOTRS010000036.1:30767564-30789543 GCA_028565755.1 Dinotopterus cunningtoni
AAAAATATCTTGTGTTATGACAAAAACATATCCTCATTACAGAAAATCATTTTGCTGTTACAAAAAATTATCTTGTTCCTAAGTAATCATTTTTAATAATATATCTCATTACTACAAGAAAATTGTTTTTATGAAAAAAAATAATTATGAACAAAAAAATGTGGCAGCACAGTGGCTTAGTGGATTGTAGTGTTGCGTTGCACCTCCAGGATCCAGGTTCGATTCCTGCCTGAGGTAGGTGTGCATGCACCCTTTACAATGACAATGGAGTTTGCATGTCCTCCTAGTTCTTGGTGGGTTTTCTCCGGGTACTCCAGTTTTCCTTCCACAGCTTAAAGACATGCAGATTAGGCTGATTGGTGTTCCTAAATTGCCCATAGTGTGTGTGCCCTACAATGCATTAAGTCTCCTGAGATACAGGATAAACTGGTATAGATGGTAAGTAAAGAAAAAAACTTATTGTTAATGCAATCACTTTGTTTTTAGTAGAAAACATATTGCTACTACAAGAAGTGATTTTGTGTTTACTTAGAAAACATTGTTGATATATTATTAATGAGATGATAATCGATTATAGTTGATGATCCGTTGATTTCCTGTGCATTTTATACAATCAATTATGAAAAATGGCAATGGGTTTTAGTCATTAAAAATTCCTAAAACACACCATGTTGCATTTTTTCTGCATACCCATTCTGTAGCAAAACACGCATAAAATCCAAGGCATGCATATAATGCTGACAAGTGGAAATGCTCATAACACAGTTTTATAAAATGACGGCTGATGTATTTTTTTATAATGACTTGTTATACAATTTTCCTCGAAAAAAATTGGATGTGGATTGGAAAAATTGGATGTTACAAGTAAACTACCAATAAAGGGAAATCTTAACGTGAAGAGTACATATGCAAATCAAATGAAGTATGAGTACAATGGTAAATATCAGTAAAGTTGGCCTACAATGACATCGTTGTAACGTTAGTACTGTATATTCAGTAATATATCCTTTTGTGAGTAATTCTAGTTAATCTCTTTATTTCTTTGCACCTTTTACAATGACAATAAAGGATCTATCTATCTATCTATCTATCTATCTATCTATCTATCTACAGTATCTGTCTGTCTGTCTGTCTGTCTGTAAGTATTGCCACTATTCCATTTCAATGTGTGTTGAGTTCCAGTTATTCTGCTTATAAAATAATTGCACCTTATTCTACTACTGTAAGTGCTGATTAGGTGATCAGATGAATCATATTTAATGAGGAAAAGTATAAAGAAAACATTGCTTTGATCATTACTCTCCTCTTGCAATTTGATAAGCTGGGTGTCAAAACCACTGCTAATAGTACCTCAAAGATAAATGAAATTTTAAAAATAACCTTTATCCATGCCAAAAAGAAAAAAAGTTTTGAGTAAGGAAAACAAGTGTTCAATCTTGGCTTTACTGGTACAGGGATGCAATGAGCGGCAGGTTGATTTTATGCTTAAAATTTCAAAGACGGCAGTACACAAGAACAAGGTCAAGCAGCAGACACCGGGAACAACGGAGCTACAGATTGGCAGAGGGTAAAAACGAATCTCTACTGACAGGGATGATGACAAACTTATTCGAATGTCACGCAAAAACCACAGGATGACATCAAGTGACCTTTAAACACAGTGGCAAACTGAAGTTGGGGTGAAGTGCACGGTGATGACGGTTTGAAACAGGCTCCTAAAGGAAGGGCCAAAGTCATGCAAAGCCAGAAAAAAGCCTTTCATCTGTGAGAAGCAAAGAAGAACCAGGCTGAGGTTTGTGATAGACTACAGGAATAGGACCATTGTGAACTAAAGAGAGAAAGGTCATCTTCTCAGATTATTCTGGTTTTCAGCTTTGGCCAAGACCTTGTCTTATGGCTAGACAGAGATGTGGAGAGGTCTACAAGCCACAGTGTCTCGCACCACCTGTGAAATGTGGTTTCTACAAGTAAGCGTTTTATTACACAAGAAAGCAATGTTATTAGAAGAAAAGCATTTAATTGTGAGAAAAGCATCACATCATTATAAAGTAAATATGTTACACACAGTTACCCTGGATTTTACCAATGTCGACTATGTGGTTGCCACTAGAAGGGTTTTGACAAACGGCACAACTGCCAAATTTGTTACATTTCTCTTAATCACTGTATTGTATTGTCATTAGTAAATGGATATTATGACAAAGTATAAAATCCTTACATTTAATGTAGATATACAAATTGGTCAGAAAGCATGCATTGGAATCAAGACAGCCTCAGTTTTGCCTGGTGGCCGTAAGTACGGCTCATCGCGATTCACATTAAATTAAATTTTGTCAGTCCTTGCTGAAGCTTGCAGACCCTGCGGAACCTCACGGAATGTCAGGCTGCAACTCGCGGTGGCTCAAACTACATAGGTGAGATAGGGATGTTAGCTCCATTTCAAGTGTGTGTAGTAAAAATTCAGCCTTTAGACATTTAAAAAGGACAGATTATGCAAAATTCACTTTTTAGTCATTTTTTTTAGATATTCAGATGGGTCTGTAGTGTAAAAACACAAAAAAATGTGAAGATAAATGAACAAAAAAGTACAATAAAAACTTAAAATGTACAGGTAAAAAAATTGGGAGGAATGTACTGTAAATTCTACAAAGTCTACAAATTTGATTATCTGTTTTCCATTTTTGTATTGACCAGGGCTTAAACAAGAGCTCTACCCAACTCTGTTTAACTCTGCACAGTAGTGCTTGTAGTTAGCTAAGCGTTTATTGCTAACCTAGCCTGCTTTCGTCTTAAGAAACTAACCACTAATCGCTAATTTACCTTCTTCATCTCTTGGTTGTGTTTTAACTTTAATGTTGCTAAACATTGAGGATGGTAATTAACATAATTTTCAAGCGCACACACAATTAATTGGTTTCTACTAAAAAAAACACTTTCCTCATTATTTTGTTAGTGTAGAAACATACTTGCATTTAACTTTGCATGTGCGCACACATGATGGTTGCCTAACGTATCACCCATGTTTTAGCTTTTGCGCTTCCTGAGACATTAACAATGTTCCTGCAAGATGAAATATGCTTTTAAACAGTATGGGCATTGTAGTTAACAGGCAAGATATGATGTATCTTTAATGCTGCACAGTTACTAATATGCATGTCAAAATGGGTGGTGGGAGATACAGTAAGTTCAATCTTTCTCCTCTGGTGTCACTATGTTTGTTTGCTTCATGCAAAACTCTCTGATTGAGACTGTTTTCTTTTCCTAGGTGGTGGAATTTACTTTCTCTAAATGTCTGTACAGCCGAGTCACTGGCAATAGGTATTTGGGTGTGGCCCGGTAGCTTAGTGGTTTGTACTGTTTTCTTGCACCTCAAGGGTCAAGGTTTGATTCCAAGCAAGGTTCGATTCCCACCTCTGTGGAGTTTGCATGTTCTCTCCGTTCTTCATGGGTTTCCTCTGGGTACTTCGGTTTTCTCCCACAGTCCAATAGACATGCAGAATAGGCTGATTGGCATTCCCAAATTGCCCGTGCACAATGTTACTGGTTGCCTATTCAAATGCATGGTTTAACACCAAGAATATTTTCTTCCCCAGTCCCTGTTTTCTGATTGGCTAGGAAAATGCACTTCCGCAAAGAATCCCTCAAACAGCCTCTATGAAAAAGAAGCAAAATTTAAAATCAAGCAGGCAGAATGCATGATCTGAGTTGTGATTCAGCATCGGTAGACACATTTTGAAGACTTTAGTTCAACTTTTGTATAATGTGTGACATTTAATGCTGCAAATTGTGACTAAAAATGTATGATGTTGTCCAAGTTTATCAGCCAGAAATAAAGCAAAGTTTAAGAGATCTGACTCGTGTTTAAATCTGTAACAAGGGCTAAACTACTGTTCATTTAGAAACTTGTACTAATCATTATAGTCCAACATTTTAATCATTACAATTTGTAAACTGTGTCCTACATTTGCATGGTCCTCCTCTTCCTCAGTTTGTCCATCAAGATTAAAAAACACATTACAAAACCCAACAAACAAGTACACATCAGGCTTTACTTTGTTTAAACAAAGTGCTTTCGAGGCTGCCCTAGGATTCAACCAAATTGAGGCTTCATTGGATACGGTAGGTAGTACATCTATTACTGGCAACATACAGATTTTAAAAGTCGTCATAGATTTTTCAAACTTAGATTATTACCTGCACGATATGGTGGCAGAGCAAGAGATGTGCAGACATTCTCCACTTTTTATTCCGCTTGAATTATGAACTGCAGTCTGAGAGATGAGTAACAGCTCGACGGTTAAATGTTTACTTGTGGCATTTTCAATTAAATTTTAGGAGAAGCAGTGATTGCTGTGTAATCTTGAAGCAATCGCTTGTGGCATGCTGTTCAGCAAATTTACCGTCCCTCTCTTTTGCATCGTTTCTCTTAAAAAAAAGAAAAAACGCAGACCTTACATTCGCACAGCCGAAAGACATTTTCAAATTATCATTCGTTATATAAACCTTGTAGCTTAGCACTAATAGAACAAAAAAACATTTCGTTTTATAAAATACTTAATACTAGGGTGATGTGATGCACATCCTCACTTATCATCTACAGTATACCGCTTTATCTTGTATCCATGGTCACGGGGGGGCCTGGAGCCTATCCCAGGAAATTTAGGGCATGAGGCAGAGTACACCCTGTATGGAGTGCCAAGCCATTGCAGGACACACACACACAAACACTCACTTACACGCTCATTTACACACTATGGGCAATTTGGGGAATGCCAATTAGCCGAATCTGCCTGTCTTAGGACTGTGGGAGACAACCAGAGAGAAACCCACCAAGTATGGGAAAAACTTGTAAACTCCATGCACATAGACCAGAGGTGGGAATCACACCCAGATGCTGGAGGTGCTCAACAACAGTGCCACTATGCTGCTGTTTTATTCTTTTTAGACCACAGCAGTTGTTCAATCATTATTATTTTTAAATAATTAAAGCTGACCACTTTTTAGGTACAAGGGGGCAGTCATAAAATTCACATTATCATATGAACCAATCTCCAGAAATGAGTACGTTCATGAACGTTTCTTCTTGTTTAAACAACCTGCAGGATAGTATAATAGCACAATAATAATAGCACAATGCTGCTAAAGGGGCAAAACCAAAATGGCACATCTGGTTGAAATTGTGAGCAACTTGGGGTAGAAAAATGTGCCTCGTTCTCCCTACTCCTCCGACCTCGCACCAAATAAATTCTTCTTCTTTCATCACTTGAAGAAACCACTTTGTGGCAGGTGTTTGACGATGACGGGGTTATTACCGAAGTGGAACTTCTCCTCAAGAGCCAAAAAGAAAGCTTCCTTTACCAGCTCAGCCATTGTTTGGAAAAGTGTCTCCATACAGTAGGTGGAGGATATTTAGACCAACTTTCTTTTTAATTACGTTATTTTTTCTTAGCAATAATAAGAATTTTATGACTGCACCTAATTACAGTACATTTTATGTTGTGAAATATACTGTATAGGGTGGTGGTTAACAAAATTGGTCCATGACAAGGCTCTATTCTTCAAGGCTCTATCTGGTAACTGCTATTCAAGAAAGCAAATGAATTGGCATGCCGTCCAGGGTGTACCCCACCTCGTTCCCAAAGTCTGGAAGAGGTTGCAGGCCCCTCCTGTAGACATCGATAAAGCGGTATAGACGGAGTGAGTGAGTGAGGTAGGTACCAGCTTAATGCTGAATATTGTTTTTTTATTAGTGAAATAGATCCCTCAAAGAATTTAAGCTGATGCGGAGCAGCAATATACTATTTTGCGATTGTTGATGATAATGATGATAAGTCCGAATGATTAACTGAAATTATTTTGGAACATATCTCAGATTTGTTTATTCGCTTAGAGTCAAAAACTTCTTCCATGTGTGACTATTTCTTTTTTTTGTTTTTGCCAGAGAATGTTCTGTGTAGAGTCCAAAGGCATGCAGGTTAGGAATTCCCAAAAGTGTGTGAATGAGCATGTGTGTGTCCCCGTCCAAGGTGTACCCGCCTCATGCCCTAAATCTTTTGTGCCCTCGTGTCAGAGCTACTGTCAAATGTGAATCAACTTCAGCAATTAATGAACAATCGGTTTCAAGAATTCAACAGTGCTGTGGTATAAAGCCAATTATACAACCGTTAGTTCCAGTCTATTAATTTGATTGGTCAAGTGGCATTCCAAGAGTGCTAATATCTACCATAATGACTACAGTAGTGTTTGTCATGTCAATATCAAACACGGCCAATGATTTTCAGGAATATAATTTGGTCTAAGAAAGATAACTCATAAAATGAAGAATGGACAACAAGGAAGAAGGGTGACCAGTTTTACTGGGAGAACCTTTAATAGGACTGCATGAATTAACATGAGCTCCCTGATGTCCTATAAAGTGAGCGTATCTTATTCAGGATCCATTTGTACAGGCTAGCAAAGGGGGAAAAACAATCCATATTGTGTCCAAGCTGTTGCTTACTCTATATTCATTTCTTATTAATATAACTTTGTATGAGAGCAATATCGCACTCGCAGTCACATGCTAATATGCTGAATCACAACCATGTTGATATTCATTATAGCCGCATGACTGCAAGTGTGATATTGCTTAATTAATTGGACAGCTTTTTATATTTAGTCTTTGTAATAAGATGAAATGATGCATTTTGCACTAAAAAAAATAGCTTGGGCTCCTCAAGTAAGGCAAGTAAATACTTCATTATAATATTCCAGGTGTAGGAGTTTAAAAGCATGAATAATCTTTTCAGTGTCCTAATAAAAAAAAAAACAATGAACAAAGATGGGGGGAAAAGGGAGAGAGTAAGAGAGAGAACAGAGTACAAGCTCATCTTGGTATAAGTGCTATCCTCATTAGGAGATGTGAGATTCACAAGAAAAAAAAGGAGAGGAAGTGAGAGATGAAGAAGAGAGACAGAGGAATTTGATAATACAGTAGGGAGAGAGAGAGAGAAAGGGAAAGTTTCTAGAGAGAGAGAGAAAGAGAGAGAGAGAGTGTGTGTTTCTGAAGAAGCTATGTGCATGAAAGAAATCAGGGTCACAGCTGAATGTAGAAGTGCTGTTCTGCATTGTGGAGGAGAGTAAAGTTACATGAATTCTACTGTTTTGGAACTAAAACCCTCAGGTTCTGAGAACTCCAACTACTAATTCTGAACTACTAAGTATTCTCACAGTGTGAAGTTTTCAGAAAAAAAGAAACAAAAAAAATCTGAATTTGGAGCATAGTTCAAGTCAAACAGGGTCTTTTGATTGTGTAAAATAACAGAACACAGTTATGAGAGTCAAATTCAATTTATTTCTCTATATAATCCCCTGCTACACTAATGCGCTTATTCTAGCATTTCACTAGTGCTTGCATACCACTGAAGTCGTATGCCAGAGCCCTGCTTCTATATCCCTTCCGTTACCCTTTTAAAACCCTGGCCTCCCAGGAACTCCTTTAATGGCCCAAAAATGTGGAAATGGCTTGGAGCGAGTTCAGGACTGCACAGAGGATGTGGCAATAACTCCCAGCTGTGATCCTGTAAAGCGCAAGTGGTGTTTGTGAATGATTGTGTGTACAGTACCCACTGACAAATACTGTCCTAAAAATCTCCTATGCATGTTCGTGACAAATTATCTGTCAATTTTTTAGGTATCAAGTGTTCCACTCTCTGAATGTTTACAAGAATGACTGCAGTGGGCTCCAAGCCACCTGCGCACTGCATTTCCAAATAAATAAATAATTAATTAAATATCTAGTGTATCCTTATTGGCCAAAATCTTCCTTGATGTGACACACTGCAGTAGCGTCTAAGAGACACTAGATGGCAGAATTGCATTGGTCTAGCTCAGGATTTCTCAACTCTAGCCCTGGAGCTCCACTTCTTCAGGTTTTCCCTGCTTGTTAGGACATTTAATCCAGTCTGCTGATCTTGATCACAGGTGCTACACCATAGAGAAATGCATTAGATGTGTATCATGTCATCTTGACAGTTCCATTAACCCTTAAACTTCCACACACAGTCCCTTCTCATGTACATACATCAATACTCATTTGACTAGTTTCACTGTAGTGACCGAATAATTTTCTGAAGACGCAAAGCAACAAAATTATGTTGGGAGCTTAAGCTTTTGCTGCTGTTATGTTACTTTCTCTGGAATGTTAAGATGATGTTTAATATATTCATGGCTGATATACTTAGCAATCTCATGCATTTGTAAGGATAAATGTAGTCTATTCAATTCCGCAGACTTAATAAATTGTTTGAATTTAATGCAACATATTTTACTGCTTACAAATCTGTACTACAGTATGACTCATGGATCAGTTAAATAAACTTTTTTCTTCATTGCATCTGTATGAAATAAAATTATATCCAAATACACTGTCCTCGCTTGTTTATAGTTAAGTGTAAAAGTTAGTACACCCTCCTTTAATTTTATGTGTTTGTGTAAAAAAATAATAAAAATTATCTGATCAATGTGAGTTTCAGTATTATGCAAATACAACCTCAGATGAACAAACAACATGTAACTTTTCATCGTAATTATTGCAGTTAATTGCATAATGCCATTATCTGACTAAATCCAAAAATAAAAAATAAAAACAATCACATGTGGTCAATACTAAATACATATGGTCAATACATGTGGTCAATACTACTGCTTCCATTGTTAGGCAGTTTGCTTGTCTAGGGTGGCATGAAAGAAAGACCTAAGCAATGGTCTTAGAGAAGCAATTGTAGTGCAACATTCTACAGTGATAAAGATCCCAGCACATTTAACCCCTTTGGGTCAGACCGTGCAACGCTCAGAGAAATACAAAAAACAAGAGCTATATCTCAGATCCTACAGATCTCACTAAGCATGTTAAACATGAAGTTCAAGAAATCAGATTTAGCAGAGGGTTGGTTTGTTTAGAAGGGTTTCCAGGAGAAACGCTTTTTTGTCTAAAAAGAACATAGAAGCATGACTGAAATTATGCAAAACTGCATCTGAACAAACCACAAGACTTCTTGTCTTCTTGGAAACCAAAGTGGAGGTATTTGGCCTTAATGCCCTGTGACATGTTTTCCATAAAACAAACAGCATTTCAGCAGAAACATCTCATACACACTGTGAAGCATGGCAGAGGAGGGATGACGATCTGGACTTATTTTTGCAGCCACAGGAACTGGGTACCTTGGAATATGAGATCATCTGCTTGTTTAAGAACTGAAGCTTGGTCAACATTGGGTCATGCAACAGGACAATAACCTGAAGCACACCAGTAGTTGACAGAGCTGTGCATAAACGAAAGCCCCAAAACCTCAATGAACTGGAGCAATGTTTTAAGGAATAATGAGCCAAAATTTCGCCACAACAATGTGAGCGACTGATAAAGTCATATGGGAAACAGCTACTTAAGTTATTACTGCTGAAGGTAGATCTACAAGCTATTGGATAATAGGGGCACCATTTCCCATTAGTTTTTTGTTAAATAAATAACTGCATGGTAATAGTTATATAGATATTTTTTTGCATTTGCCTAATATTAAGACCCGCTATCATCAGATGATTTTTATTATGTTTTTACACAAAAAAAACATAGAATTAAAGAAAGGGGTACTAACTTTTGCACATGACTGTATATGTCATGATGGGGTTATATTTTATTAAATTTATTGCATTTTGTTGGTTTATTATTATTTTATTAACTTAATCAGATTTTTTGGTATTTTATTTTATATACCTTTTGTTATTTTATCTTTGCATTTTTGTTTCTATTTATTTTATTTTTAATTAGAGCACGGTGGTGTAGTGGTTAGCACTGTCGCCTTGCACCTCCAGGGTCTGGGTTCGATTTCTTGGCGAGGCTTGATTTCTATAGTAATAGGGGGTAATAGGGAAGTACATACTGAAGATTTAATTGGGGAGTAGCAGTTAGTTGGAAGCGTTTGTTTAGCAACATTGTAGTAGTGCATCCTGATTACCAATATACATTATTTTGGTTGTCATACCATGTGCACTTACAGCCAACACAGCTGGTAAGCTTTATGGTAAGTCACGTGGGCTGTGAGTTTTGGAACCTCTGACGTGAATCATAAACAGCATCCTCAATCTGAAAAACTACTCAACATAACTTCATTGTTGCAGTCTTGCAAAGGCTTATTAACCGAGAATGCACACAACTGCTATGGAAAGACAGCGTAACACACCCTTAGATGCATTCCAGAGTTATGTCACTTCCAAAAAACCTCATTCATGTCGGGCCGAGTTTCCTGGTGCCTCTTGCAGGTGCTCCGTCACTGATTCAACGCCTTCGAGTCACTTCCCTGGACCACAATGCTCCTTTCCTTCCTGCTTCTGTCCTTCAGGCCTGATCTGAGAACAGACTTGCTTTTGTCACCCTTATTAGACACAGACACAGTTAGCTGTACTCATGAAGGATGCTGATTGCAGAGTAGGTTTTAGGGATCATCCGCTTGCAGTAAAGTGGAGAATACGCAGAGGAGGATGTGATGGGTAAACACAAGTCGGTCACCATGCATTCCCATGTCATCCCTGTCTCATTTGTCTGCTGGTGTTTATCCTCTGCGTTCTATCACTGTAACTTCCAGAACCACTGCTGGCACACACTTCAGAGTGCTATAAGAAAGCACCTTAGATATATTTATAGTGTTATTGAAAATTGTCCGGCTGATACTGTACAAACGGAGTGTGACGTTGATTTTGCTTGAATCTTTTATTAATTATTTAATTATTTATTTATTTTGAATTTGAGAAAATTTGCCATAATAGAAAAATTAATAAGCCTCTGGGACACATTTACTCTGAAATCTGATAATAGGGATGTAACCCAACAGAGGAAGCAGAGAGATAGTAATCATAAAAGAGGTTTTGGAATTCAGGCTTGGACAGTTCCTCAACATGAGTTCATAATTAAGCTCAAGTAAAGACAGTCTTTGAATACCTGTACTGTATGGCTTATTGTCCTGAGCTATCTTGTAATAAAATGAGAGGCTTCTTTTTTTTTTTTCATTTTACAATAGTAGACTAACTAAAAGCATGAGACCCTAACCAGGCAGTTACTAAGGATGACTAGTGAATGCTTAGTTTTTCCCAAAAGATTAATATTCAAGTGTTACTTATTCCTGGATTTACAGTATATATTTACAAATGCCCCATATCCCAGAAATACCCCCCCCAGAAAAAAAAAGGAAACAAAGGCAGCAGACACATGTCCCAGCAGGCAAAGAACACAAGGTTGCCAAACCAACCATCAAACTCTCAAAATCCCAATCTGATCAAATACCCATGGGATGCTCTAGACAGATGCACCAGGACCCCAGAAGGCTTGTGAAGGCAAGAAGTGTCAAAAGGGGAACCTACACAATCTAGTGTACACGTCTGGCATGGTTTCACCCAAAAACAGTATATGCAATCACATTTTGTTGTTTCCCGATAAAATAAAGAATATGTCGTGACATGATGTATTTGGTTTTCTCTAAATAGCAAACGCCTGCCAGGACCTCCTGACTTTATGCCCTTATCTCCCATTTTTCTAGTCTTTTTTTTCCCAGTTTCGTTATGAGGGCTGGAATGCACCCGCCTAATTACAGTCAATGGATATCACAGTAAAGGAAGTTGTATGAATAGATATGTTGCAAGAAGTAAAAACCCAGCAACTTGACCCATTTTCAAAAGTTGAAAATGTCCTTTTTCATTTTGATCAAATGTGTTTGCTCATGCTTTCATAAAACCATGTATGACAATAATCTTGCACACCAAATTCCTCAGATATGATGTGATCTCTCTGACTTTAAAGCCAAACAGAGCTGCCTGTTCTTTAACCCCTGTCTTCAAGGAGGCCCATGATTCTCTTCCTCTCTTTCCTCTTGGACCAGAGCCATCTTGACTCCCCTCTGACAGAACAACAGGCACAAGGGCCATAATGACAAGTGGAATCAAGGCAATGTCAAATGACAAGCAATTAGAAGCACAATTTTGACAGTTTTGTGAATGTGACTGCACTGCGTTTTGTTTCTTGGGAATCAGTGTCTAGTCATTACATGATTTGTCAGAATTGAAGGATATATTGCCTTAAATAGGACTGCAAATACAAGCATTCAACTACACTGAGCAAGAAATCGACAACATATACAGTACAGTAGAAATGACATGACACTAATAATACTGTTTTTGTATGTTGAACAGCCCCACCAGTGGTGATGGGGAAAATATACAGACTTGAATGGAAAAGTAAGCCGGGAGCTGATTTTTTTTTAGCCCAGATTATAGATCTATGCAGTGACAGTTGTGTTACATCCCCTTGAAGATTTGATCTTCATTCATACAGTATATTAATACATTAGATCTTTTATACTAATGAGAGACTTGTTTTTTTTCCTACAAATAAAAATGTTTTATTTGTTCGATTATTTTTGTGAGGAAACAATTATTGAACATTTTATTGCCTATACTAGAAGAGGGAAAATGTATTATTACGTGGATACACATACACACTACTTACAAAAGATTGGAAGGCTTATAAACTATAAATGCACACCATGGTGACATAATCTTTTCATGAATCATTTTTCTTGGATATAGACAGTGAGTCAGTTGGAGCAGCAGAGCTCCAGTGAGACAGCCCTGACTTTTAGGGTAACTGCACAGGGTGCACTATCCTAAGTGAAGTGCCTCCAAATACCTTACACCAAATCAAGGGCTAATAGCATAGAGAAGTGTCAAATATAAAGAGAGTCCACATAGTAGATCTGAGAGCATAGCTCTGCTCTAAACAACACTCATTGCTCAGCACATTGCGGAGGTCAACCTGGCAATCTCCACAACCCAACACCCTGCAGAGGTTGCCAAGCTGACCCTCAAATGCCAGGTTTCTGTTTAAGCCAGGCACTGTTCCTGCAGAAGTCACTCTATAAATCAATATACTTGTGATAGACCCTGTTCTGTTCAAGACAGACCATGAACTTCCTGAGACATATCCTGTCCTGCCTGAGATATACCCTGTTCTGCCCTCTGATGGCACCATTATTCAGTTTCAAGAAGGCTGTTCTGGTGTCATCGCTTGGCTTCAATAACATTGTGTTTGCGCCACACCATAGTTTCAATGATGGCACATTTTGCTCCACACTCTAGCTTTGATGACATCATGTTTGCACATCCTAGCATTAATGATGTCACACTTGCTCCATGCCCTAGCTCGATGACATTGCAATTGCTCCTGTACACTCTCTATCTTTAATGATATTATCTTCTTCTTGTTTAAGCTACTTTTTTTTTATATCGTGTTTGTTCCACAACCTAGTTTTGATGACATCGAGTCTGCTCTGACCCTAGCCTCAAAGATATCTTGATGGCTTTGTCCCCCTGCTTGGCTGAGGATGTCGCTCCCCTTTCTGGTTGTGGTTGTTACATGTCGTAGCCCTGGTGCAGGTCACTCCTCAGGGGTACAGCCTTGCCTAAGTGGAAACTGACACACTACATCTCTTTGACTGTTTAGGACCAGTACTTAAATAGGGATCAGTGCCTTTGTGGGGGGGTTTTGTCACAGTTTGCACTCATTGTGCTGAGTGATGCATTCCACGGCGTGGTTGCATGTGACCTTTTTGGTTCATATTCTGTCCCTTTTTCTGTTTCGTTATTGGTCGTTTAAGTGTTTAGTTATTTCCCTCTCTGCATATTTTAATCCTAATGTTTTTCTGTCTCCTCACCAGTGACAACACCTTTAAGTCCTTAATAAGAGACATTATATTATACTACATACATAATTCTCAAAGTGGGCATTAGTTACTTAGTGGTAGGTTTCTTGCCTGCCATGTGAAAGGCCTGGGTTCAATTCCCAACCACTGGATGCCAGGCCTGTCCCAAGCCTGGATAAAATGGAAGGGTTGAGTCAGGAAGGTCATCCAGTGTAAAAACCTGTGCCAAGTTGCTGTGCAGATTGGATGGTCCACTGTGGCGACCCCTCGATAAGAACAGCCGAAAAACTATCAACAAAAACAAATAATCCTGTCAGTTTAATTATTGTAACACTTATGAACATTTTTATTCCTTTTAATCTTTTTGGTTTGAGCCTTGAGGACAGTTTTTTTTCTACTCTTGTTCTGTTTTAACTTATAATTAGTGGCTTCCTCTAAGCCTTTCCCTGCAGCACTTCTGAACAGGCCTTCTTCCATGTAACAGGATGTGGTTGAAGCCATGAATTAAGATTGGTTAAATGAATAGCCAATCAGATATTGGTGAACTGTTAGGTTATGTTCACAATACCAGCCTGAAGTCACTCAATTCTTATATTTTACCCCAATGTGACACAGATCTGATTTTATGGCTTTCTGAATACATAAATCTGGTGTCTTTGAGTTACTTTTATATGCGGTCCTAGATCTGGTATATATCTTATACATGGTCATGTTACATGATTGAGAATAGCTAGATTGGAATTCATGTGACTTTTTGCCTCTGTACTCACTTGTCAGTCACCACTGGTAGCGCTGGGATTTTATAGCAGTTCTAGCAATAGATGCTATAATAGTTACTGTAAAATGAGGCAACTGGCTTTTTTATTCTTTTGGACCTCAACAAATACAGCTGACTAACTGCTTGCCAACCTCCAGAGAAAAATCACATGAATGGTCACATGAACTCATGACATGTTTTAACCCAGAGGGCATAAACAAAAACATATTAATGCGTCATTTCAGAGGACAGACGCTTCCATATTAGGGTCAGATTATAGGCATCTGTGATTATAAATCTGAAGCATCATGACCTGCAAATCAGATTTGACCGCTTGTCCTGTACAGGGTCATGGGAACCCTGGAGCCTATACCAGGGCACCCGGAATTGGGTTCTCTCGGGTGCATATTAAAATGTTAGTTGGTTTAGTGGGTCATGTTTTGGGTGTCATCTGACATATGCTTTACTGAGGATTAAGGATTGATCTTTAATTGATTATGAAATGTATATGAAATTCAACCAGAGCCTGCAGATGTCTTTATCCTCACTTGGGAAAACAGAGAGATGCTGCATAATTCTGTATGATGTGGCAGCACTACACATATGAATATAATTCTTGTTTGTTTGCACATGATGCAAAAAGTTAATAATGGTTTTAAAAGTTAAAAATCTGTTAATAATGAACAGATTTTATATGATTAAAATGCAATAGTTCGGTTATGAGGTTTTTAGTTTTTTGGAGGACGCTCACTGTTCAATGAAGCCCTAAGTCTGAAAGGAACAGTTCTTTTTGAACTCACCAACGTGTTTATATTTCACACGCTTGCTTCCTGGTTTTTTTGACTCTGATCCTGTTACTCCATTTCTCAGTCCAGTTTTGCCTGTTCGTAGATCTCAAGACTTTTTCCTGTTATTTGCAATATTTTTTTTGAGCTGTTACCTGTTCATTATTATTATGTACTCATTTTACCAGTGGTCGCATCTGTCTATACTCGCCATAAATAACATGACACTTAATGGCTAAGTTTAGTTTCAAGCTGCATGTACTACACAGACTTTAGCTAATGTTGTTGTTTAATCATTACATTGTGTAATTTAAGAATTTAATTCTATGTTGTGGAACTGATTGGTTGTGTATCAACTGGCTATCTAGACCTTAGTGTATTTTCAAACTTCAAGTTCCAAAGCCATACCACTGGTCATGATTCATCAAAAAAAAAAAAAAAAGCTTTTCAGGCTTTGATACCAGACCTGAAAGCGCCGAAGTCTGCACAGTTGGCCTTAAGGTGGTCTAGAAAGTCAGCCCTAAAATGTCACTAACTGCCCAAAGCACAAGGCTCATTCAGTCAAATCAATAAATGTCGAGTTAATTTAGAAGTACGCTCATCCAGATGATGTATTACATTTCAGAGGCAGAGGTCACTCCAGAACATGTAAATGAATCCCGTCTATGGTTGTCCATCTCCTTCCATCACTCATTGGCTTGAAATAGAAGCGCATCTGTTGACATTCATGGTGCACGTATGGCATCCAGTTGAACCAGTGTTTTGATCAAGGTAGTTGCCTGGGCAACACAAACACTGTTATCGTTCAGGCTGAAAATGGAAGCCAGAATCTCCCCGACAGCTGCCAGTACGGTGGGTGTAAATTGATAGGCGTCAACATGCATGGTTTACACCCAGTCCATGACTAATAAAGATATGGGATCTCCAACTTTATATTGCTGGTACTAACGGATAATCAGCTCCACAATGAAGAGCAAACAATCTTTTCTAAAATGATTTCATATTAGCATGAAGAGGCATAGTCTGGTGTGCAGAAACACTGCATTGACAGCTTTATGAACATCCTTAAAGTGAAAAAGCAAAAGTTTCACACTCTTTGAGCTTACGAAATGCTGTTTAGAAAGTAAAAAGTGTAAAGTGCTGTTCAGCTCCTAAACAGCATCTCTTCAGCTCTCTAATGGAACACAGTGATGCTATGATCCATTTATATCCTGTCTAAATTTGTGTTTAGCCAACATCTGTCACCACAGAAATAAACTTCTAAAACATGCCCACTCAAGCACTTTGCCCCCAAGGATTTTACCCATCCTGTATCTGAAACATTAGAATGCAGCTTTGTCCACTATGTGCATTAGAAACGTGCTATTCACAAGTATGTAGAAATGTGGAAAATAGCAGGACATTTAGTCATTCGTCCTTCTGTTTACAGCTTCATTGTGGCTGGTGACAAAATAAAAAAACATGTTAGCCATTTCTAAGAACCTTCCAGCTAATTAGGGATTTTTTTTGTCTTTTTTTTATCTTACAAATATAAACAGCTCTGTCAGATTTCTGTCACATTTTGTTTACTGCTTGTCTGTCTGGTACAAATGTTCTGGCAGGATTTGTTGATTGGAAACTCCTCATGCATAGAGCTTGTTTTTGTCCTGATTCTTGTGTTTGGATAGCCAAAAACCCAAATGAATATTTTCCTTCATCATGAGAAACCCAACAAGGAAACAAACACTATAAAAATAATTGCTTTCTGTCAATCAAAGAGATGACTTCATCCCAATGATCCAAAGACATGCATCCTGCATACTAAGACATTCCAATTTTCCTTTCTTTTTCTTTGGGCTGACTATTTCTACAGGTCTTTGGCAGCAATAAAGTAACACCAAACAAAGAATCCAACAAAGAGAAAGCATTTAAAATCCTGAAGGCAAATCCTGAGCTTGCTGAATGGCAGAATTTCCTGGGGCAGCAAGGGTCAAGCTCAATCTGATGTGCAATTCGGTCACAAACTTCCCGCCATTATTCCACATTTCTAAATGAAAAATAAATGGAAAATCGTGTAAAAACAATTGACATTTACAGAAGACTTCACAGCATGGTGATGAGACTCTTAGCTGCAGTAAACATTTGAATGGTGCAAACTTTTTAAAGAAGGGCGTATAATCTTGGTGACTTTGAGGCCACTGCAGTCGTTCCGGTGAACATTCAGCCGAGCCGTGGAAGAGACTGTACACACAGTTATTCATGAACACCACTTGCACATTACAGGAACGCAGCTGGGAGCTATTACAACATCCCTTGTACAGTCCTGACCTCGCTCCAAGCCATTTCAACTTGTTTTGGGCCATTCAAGGAGTTCCTGGGAGGCCAGGGGGTTTTAGACATGAAGCAGACAGTCTGATAAGAAAACGTTCTACCTTGATGGTATCCAAGCACTAGTGAAATGCTGGGATAAGTTCATTAGTGTAGCAGGAGATTATAAAAAGACATAAAGGTAGTTTTTTACTTTCAAGTGTGTTCTGTTATTCTTCACAATCAAAAGTACTGGGTTGATTTGAATGCGCCTCATATTAACCAAAAAAATTTTTTTGGCCATGTGTAGTTTTGATTTATTGATATTATGTCAAGTTTTCTAAACTATATTAAGTTTGTAAATGTACTTTATTCTATTTAAGGAGTTTTAACAGAAACATACTAATTATTTAATGTTGACTGGACAGTCTACCATGATCGTAAAATGAGAATAACTACAATAGTAATCCCCATTGGCCTCCACAGTCTCTGGTTGGAATACAGAGGTTCCTAGATGGATGGATGGATGGATGGATGGATGGATGGATGGATGGATGGATGGATGAATACAAAATATTAATTTTAAAAAAAAAATTTTTAACTTTTTTTTGTTTGTTTAATTTACATATTTCAGTAGAGGGGAAGTTCTGTCATTAATTAAAGTATGTTGATACAGGAATATTTTTTTTCAATGTATAGCCTACAAATTATAAAAAATATACTGTATGTTGTCTTTGTAAACCACACTACGCATAGGCTATTCACCTAATTAGTTAGTTGGTCAGATTTATATCGTCATGCATTTACAGATAAGGATCTTTCAGCACACTAAACAGATACAGTACAGATACGCACTTTGGCATTGGTTTACACTCTTAATGTACACATATGGGAGCAATAATGAAAAATGCACTTGACTTGATTCGACCTGACAGTGTTTTGTTTCACGGTCGTTTAGTGTACATAACACTGTGTGTTCACAGATAACACTGAAGCCCCTGACTCAGTATGAGGCCATTCGTTCAGGCCGAGAACTCATTTCCTGTTGCTTCATGATATCTTCTATTGTGCGTCCGATTTGCTAAATTTGGAGCGTGAGGAATGCAACCTTTATCGTCATTCTAAGGCAGTGAGATCTTTTGTTTATTTCTTTCTATTAACAAGCCTGCCTTGAATGGACCACCACCCATCCCGTGTTCTTGAAACACTTTTATACACACATGCATTCCTCTTTGTTGAAACAACCTCCACACACTCTCCCACACACACACACACACACAAACACAATTTCTAACACCTTTGGCCTTGTGCAAAACCTTCTACACAGAGAACACATAATCTCACAAGTGGCACTTGGTTAGAAGAGGATAATAGCCGTGATAGCTCTGAACAAACGACTTTAAGAAGTTGCCATGAAATTGGGTGCACACACCAATTGTCTAGAATGTCTGCTGTATGCATAGTGTGACATTACAATTTCTTTTCAGTAGTTTTAATGGACTGAATCATGTTCCAGCATGACAATATCTCTGTGCACAAAGATAGCTCTATGAAGACATGGTGTGTTGAGGTTGGACTGAAAGAACCTTGCAAAACCCAACCCAACAACTTATTGTTGTAATGGTGAAATGAGCACAAGTCCCCACATCCATGCTCCAAAATCTAGTGAAAAGTATGTTCCTAGAACAGCAAAGAAGGATTATACAGTATGTGGAACAGGATGTTCAGCAAGCACACATGTGTACTGGTCAGCAATTTACATACTTTTGGCCAGATATTGTAATTCATTGTAATGACTAACACAGAGCTGTGAGGTTTTTTTATGGCACTAACATTGAAATCAACTGAGTGTGATGTTTCCATGAAGTGATAGCCAAAAATTTTCTCAGGAGAAATTGGATTTAGTTTCAAGATGTCATGTGTCTTTTTTTGCGCTTGACGACCTCCTTTTGTCCATTTTTCGAGATTAAAGCATAAGCAGTTATTTTGATAAGTAAAGGTCAAGGCATTTCCACATGCACAATGCGATGAAAATTCACAGGATTAGGACTACACGGCTGTGTGGCTATAAGAAAAGCACTTGTCAGCAAGACTAATCAGAAAAAGTCTTCAGTTTGCTAGGGACTTTTGGAGCGATGGATAAAGATCATGTGATCTAAAAAGTCCAGATTTACGCTATTGCAGAGCGATGGATGTGTCAGGGTAAGAAGGGGATCACATGAAGTGATGCACCCATCATGCATAGTGTCCACTGTACAAACCTATGTTATGATCTGGGGTTGCTTCAGCTGGTCAGGTCTAGACTCAGCAACATTATGTGGCAATAAAATAAAGTCAGCTGACATAAAGACATTATAACATAATATCTTCTACAGTATATTTTCATGAATATACTGTAGTGAAACCAAGCTCATATTTTGATTAAAGAATAAATGATTTCCTAGACAGATATGTTGTGTAGCTATTGGAGCACTTCTTGGTAAAAAGGGGAGGGGATGTGCCGACCAGTAGACAGGCCCAGACAAAGTCCAGCAAAAGTACACTAGTGTGTGTATGTGAGTGTGTTTGTGTGTATCTGCTGTTCTGGTGAAGTTCACAAGGCAGGTGTGGACAAGTCAGTCCTACCTCATTAAACGCTGACTCCATGAGGTGATGCTCCTCTCTTGGCTGTGTCGCAGCCTCGCTGATGTAATTACATATTAATCGCTTGTTGCCAGTGCCCTGACAACGAGTGCTGTCAACACGAGAACACAGCTCTGCATGTGTGTGAGCGTGTTTTCACCTGCTAGTGGTAAATCAGAGCAGACTGACGCTGGGAAGTGATGGATGGACCACCGCAGCATTACAGTGGGCTGATGTCAGAAACAGAGAGAGAGAGAGAAAGAAGGCAGGATATGCCCATGTGTTGTTTATGTGGTGTGGATCTGTGAAACACATACACATATTAATGCACACTAGGTCGCATTAATATGCATTAGACATGGACAAACTGTCCAGCAGTGACAGAAGCTCTTTAGTAAGGGCTGTCAGATTTTCTATGCTGTAGGTGGAAAGACTTGGAGACTACCACATAACTACAGTTCAGCAAATATTATTTGGAACATGGATAATTGGTAGCGTGGTGATCAAATGGTAGTGTATCAGTGTATTGTGCTCAGCAGAGTTGATAGACTTGAGATGATTGATTAAAATATCAGGAATTGCTGATTGAGTCAATTTATCTTGATTTCTAGCAAGGTCACATCAGCATCAACATTAGACCACCCGCCTAACATTGAGAAAGTCCCTCTTTTGCCACCAAAACAGTAATGCACTGTGTTTTCTGATACCTTTCTAATTGTGTAGGTGGTGGTAATTTCTGACTGTCACAAACTGAGCTTCTCCTCCCGTGTCTTGTAGTTGCTCTAACCCAGTTGACAAGCAATCAGAATATGACAGATGTTATAGTCACTCACATCCTCATGCTTTCCCATTTTTTCCAGTTGAAAAAAGGTCCAGTTGCTGCCTAATATACCCCACCACCTCCAGATGACACTGTAATAAGAAAAGTGCACCAAGTTGTAATAGTTAGACCACTGGGTCAGAGCATCCACAAAACTGCCTGTGGGTGGGATGTTCCTGGTCTGCAGTGTGCAGTAAGTACGTATAATAATGTAACGGTTTAGATGCATGGGCGGCACCACAGACTCACAGACAAGAGGCGAGGCCTTACAGGAAATGGGTAATTTTATTAAGGATAGTGGGGATAGAGAGGGTTAAAGGCGGGAGGAAGGAAAAAAGGAAAAAGAAAAGACAGTTGGTGCAAGTGTGCACATGCAGGCTTGGAGGCGTTGCCCAGCTGACATATAGGCCTGATGCAGGTAAGCGATGGTGATGGGCTTGTTGGCAGTAGCTCCTGCATGCTCCCTAAGCAGCTCCTCCGGCTTTCTTGGTCAACCGGCCGTCCTAGCTCTCCTTTGGGCGCAGTTCCTCATGATGCCCTGTGGTTGGGCGGCTTTTCCGACTGGGAACAGGGGCCTTAACGTGGAGGACAGCAGTCTTTTCCTCTTTGGTAATAGGATCCTGAAGGCTGGCTGTATGAGTCTTTTTGTGGCTGTCCTCAACACGAGGATCAAGTGGCTTCATTTAGTTCAATGGCCTTTGAAATCTTTTGAATTCCTTTGAAATCCTTGCATTATCTGCTCACATGCCACTCTTTTAAGCATCCGCCACACGACTTCACTCTGTAGACCTCGAGCTACACTCCACGCCTTGGTTTTGTAGCGCAGGGAAGCCAGAGATCCATTGATGATGATATTTCACCAACCATGCCTTTTTCCAGAAGCCACGCCCCTTCGTGCACCAGCAGAAGGGGAGGCTGCCTACTTAATAAGGCTACGGAGTGCGCGTGGAGCGACAACAGATTAAGGCACACATCCATCACTATC
>JAOTRS010000036.1:30799395-30812040 GCA_028565755.1 Dinotopterus cunningtoni
GAGGGAGGGAGGGAGGGAATGGGAGTTAATAAGTCAGTGCATGATTGAGTAAGGATGTTAATAAGTGAGTAAGTGACAGAGTGAATAAGTCGAATAAGTAGGTTTGAGTGAGTGAGTGAGTGAGTGAGTGAGTGAGTGAGCAAATAAGAAAATTAGTGATGAAATTAAAGTGAGTGAGGGATTAAGAAAGTTTTGGAGGAAGTTTGCGTGAGTGAGTGAGTGAGTGAGTGAGTGAGTGAGTTGGGAAGCAAATTACAAAGTTATGAAGGTTGAATGTGAGTGAGTGCGTAAGTGCATGAGTGAGTGAGTGAAAAAGAAAGTTAGTGAAGAAGGCTGAGGGAATGAGTGAATGAGTAAGTGAGCGAATAAGGAAGTTTAAGAGGAAGATCAAGTGAGTGAGTGAGCGAGTGACTGAGTGAGTGATTGCAGTGACGGAGGAAGAAGAAAGCGAGTTAGTGAATGAGTCAGTAGACTTATTGAGCGGGTGAGTAAGTGAAATAGCAGCTTGTGGGGTTTAATTGCCACTCAATTCATCCTTGATGTGTATTTCTGCAACCTGCAAAAGAACTTCAATCATGTGTAATCTCATTAGTGTCTCGGATCGCACACACACACACACACACATGCACACAGACAGAAAGAGTATAATTTTACTACTAAGCAACAAACTCTCTCTCTCACAAAAAAAAGGTTTGTTTCTCCGTATCACATTTACTCCCACTTGAATGAGAGAGTGAAAGCCTCTTAGTCTCTCTTTACTCTAACAAGTATACAAGGGGGATTAACCTGCTAATACTGATGCTAAGCTAGCAGAGCCTTAATCCAGTGTGTGTGTATACACTTATCTCCACACGCAGCGCCTTCTCACATTAGCCGCCTGGACGAGAGATGTCACATAATAATCTGCGCTCTGCTTCTCTGACCATAAGAAGAGCATTATTTGGATTAATAGTCTGCAGTAGTGGCACAAATGAACAGCTAATTCAGGCGAATGACCACTAGTGCGTAAACAGCACTAGCGCCTTCTCAGATGCTCGGACACCTCGGGCACCCGGGCTCCGTTAGTGTTTGTTCTTGTCTTTCTTCAGTCTCTTTACACCGCGTTTGTTATGATGGAAGTTGATGAACCAAATCAGTGGTTAATTAGACATTATGACACAGTGAAAGGCTGGTGATTCCTGACATGGCACGTCTGTCCTGGTGTCATTCTATCGCTCTCGAATGTGTCTTTACTTGCCTGAGCTGGCATGTCACCCCCACCACCATGAACATATTTAGCTCAGGGTTGTTGTACGCGTGCACATTAGCAGCTCTACTACTGCTCTTTATTTAACACAATCTCCACCCCTCTAACACCACAAACACACCACACACACACACACACACACAAACATACACATATATATACTATATTCGACGCACAAAGTCAGAACAAGAAGGGCAAGTGCATAAGGTTCTGTGTATCCATTTCCATATCTATTGACACCCACTAACCCCCCCTTAATGCCCTTTCTCCACCTTTTACATTGGACTTCATTGCGTTATGGATTTCACAGAGACACAGAGAGTCATGTTGTGACCAAAAGATGTTCCAGGATATTTGAATTGACACATTGCTGACACAAAAAAATGGGACAATATAGCAAAGGACAACTATAGTCTGTGTAGGGGACATCTAGATATCACAGACCCGGTTCAGGTCAGATCTCTATTGAGAGACAGGGAAAGTTGAGAAAGTAAGGACGGGGCTTTAAGTACCCCAATAATGCCAAAACATCTCTATTATTATTATTATTATTATTATTATTATTATTATTTAATGTATTTATTTCATGATGTTTAAAAATAGCCAAAGTCAGCCAAAAAAAATTATATACACTTCAAGAAAAGAAAAAATTAAATACAAAATGCATTGCTATATGTTATATATTGATATATATATATATATATATATATATGATAATAATATGATAGTATTATTAATATCAGATTAATATAATATACATCATATTAATTTTGTTTTCCTGATTTGTGTATATATTTTATGGTCTGACTCTGGTATAAATCAGAAACTTCCCTAAAAAGCATTATGAAGAAAAAAGTATTATTATTATTATTATTATTATTATTATTATTATGTACTAAAAATCAATTTTCAAAGAAGCATTAAAAAAAGTATAAAAACAAGGAACAAATGAAAATAAAATCCCCAAAATGTCAAAGTATGTACAAATAAGAGATGATAAAAAGGTCAATGCTGAGGTCATATTTCGAATAATTTCATAGAAAAAAAAAATGATGTAAAGTCAAAATGTGACAGAAATGTTGAGAAAGAACAAGGTCAACTTTCGAAACTTGTAAGCCTGTGAATAAAATTAGAGATAAAGGAGGGCACACCTGCAGCAGCCCCATGACTGACACTGGCTGATAAAACGTGGCACACTTCTAGCTCCTATCATGTGTTTAGGGTTTTTCAAAGCGGGGGCTCACACACCACAAATGGGACGAAATATATCTCGGGCCGCATGTCAAGCAGGAAAAAACTAACCCAAAAAAAAAAAAAACCAGCAGCTCTTGATTATTTGCAAATGATGATGCAGGACCTTGTGGAAGATTGTCTGAGCAGTGATTAAAGCAAGCTGGGTTCAAGCAAGTTCTGCTTTCTTCTCGTCGTTTTCTGACATCTACAATACACAGCCGCGTCTATTCTAATCGAGTTAAAGTTTATTTCTGCACTCTGTCTCTGTCTGGTTTGCCCTCAGTCGCTCAGCCTCGAACGAGGAGAAATCACAACGTAAAGCTAGCAACCTAGTAACGCGATAGTCAAACCAGGTGTTAGCCAAAACTGGTTGGGTGCAATTAGTTGGTGTGTGTGTGTGTGTGTGTGTGTTGTGCACAGTAACTTACATACAGCCCACTGGCCACCCATGTGTTGAGCAATGATGTCATACTGCTTGGCAGTTGCTTTTAATAGTCAGAAACAGACAGGCTTTGAGCTGAGCTTTTAAAGGGCCAGACACACAGCTGGAATAATTGGTTAAGACTCTTCCACCTTACCTCAATTTACATACCTCCTTCCAGGCATCCTGCCTGCTGGTAGGTATTGTAAGTCGAAGGGACTCATGAAGACGTTCCACAGTCGTTCACGTGGAGCATTGAAAAATTGAGCATTGAGTTAAGCACTACATCCTTATCTGAGAAAGAACTGATGAAAACAGGAACTCTGACCTAGTAGAAGTGAACATTTGAAATGCTTTAGATGATAATAATAATAATAATAATAATAATAATAATAATAATAATAATACAGCTATATAAAACGTGCATGAACATCATAAATTCATGCATTTTACATTAATTACATTTAAATATCATGTATACATATACATAACAAATGGTATAAATGCTGTACATTTAAGGAACTCGCCTACCATGAAGCAAGCTCAACAAGAAAGTTTTTTTTTTATGTCAAATCATGGACATACCAGAATAAAACCAATAAAATACCGAAATAACTAAAAACAAGCCTGTGACACACGAGTGCACCGTAAACCGTTTGTTCGGTCTGAATTCCTGGTGTAAAACACGTCCCCGCTATCAAAGGGGCAGTAATTTTTCAAACATACTTTTCACCTTCGCGCCACCTCGGTGTATTTCGCAGCAGCTTTCGAACCTGTAGCTGGAGAGTGAGCAGCTTTGTGTGCGGTGACTGAGGTTTGCGTAACGCTCAGGCGCTTCGTGACAGGAACCGTCATGATGGCATTCGTGAGTCATTCCCATGAAGCTGATTACGCCTTTTCAAACTGCTCTCTGTGCTTTGACTTGCTCGTTATCTGTATTTCAGGATGGCCTTGCGGAGTGATGTCATGCTAAGCATTGTGACTGGAATAGAAACAGAAAATAATCACAGTAGCTCCTTGATGAGGTAAAAGAAAAGTACGTAACGGGTTGCACGTACACCGAATTACTCAAAAAGAAAAAAATAAAAGAGAGAGAGAGAGAAGAAGTATATGAAAATGTGTGGTGCGATATCAGGCTTCAGCTTGTTCTCGTTTTCTCCCCCAGTCACATGTAGCTGCTTACCAAGCCTTACCTCATACACATGAGCTCATCTTTTCTTTCATGCTTAATTGCTCCCTTGTCCCACTGTTTCTATCTTCCTCATTCTTTGCTGCCTTTGTTTCATTATCCAGTCACTGCTTAAACACCTTCACACCCAGCTGTACTCATAACCGTGTATCTTGTGTGGTCTTGTTTGGTGTGAGTACATACTCGTTTGTGCTTGTAAATATGTCTGCAAGTGCCAGATGAATGATCAAGAACCAGGCTAGAGCTCTTAACCTGAAGTGATGATGTCATCGCTCATGCTTGCCAGCCTTACTTGGAAATTCAGGCTAACGCTTTCCAGATTTTGCAAGATTCCAAAACAGGATTGATAATTAAACAGTTGTTCTTGCTTTAATTGCCGTATTTTCCTCATTAACTTACACACTAAATAAGGACATTGGAGATCTGAACGTGCACATTAGCTCTGGGCTCATTTGGTGCCATGTTTAGATGTGATGTAATGTGTCACTTAAGAAAGCATGGAGGCCGAACAGGCTTTATTAGTGCTGCACGAACCAAAAATACACCAATGTAGGTTGTGAAATTGACTGGCTCTAGGCGGATCACTGGTGTCCAAGTGCCGTCCTCACATGGCCTCTTGTATCTGGTGTGTGTGTGTGTGTGTGTGTTTAGGAGCATGCCCTTAGCCAATGGTTGGGTGGTTTGTTCTTGTGGTTCACTTCATTCCCACAGTGTGATGCTGGACATTGAGAGGAGATGAGATCATTCAGGAAGCAAGAGAGTAAGAGAGCAGAGACACCGTATTTGGTCTCTTAAAGAGCAAGTTCCAATTTCACTAGTCCCTCCAGATTTTTCATTCCTCCTCTACAGAGTGAAAAAGAATGCTCCTGTCACTTCTCAATTTATGTTTAATATATTCCTGACTATAAAGTTATTTTGGCTAAAAAGCTTGGATGATGACATTCTAGCAATTGGTCCAAGAGTAAAGTTTACTGAAAAAGAATTTAGTCTCACTGACATTCTCTGTTGGGGTTCATGTTCTCGAAATTTTGCATCTGGTAGTCTGTTTAGCCTGAGTCTCTTGGACAGGCAGGATGCGGAAGCTTGGATGTGTGCGTTTTGCTGATGTTGAGTTCTTGTTTGATTTTGTGTATTCGGATGTTTGGAAAGCCCCTCCATTGTTACTCTGCAACAATAATCCAGGGTCTACTTTGACCTACCAGTACAGAGATTGAAGTTACAAACTAGTGTTCATAACCATGTTGAAGGATAAGGTAGGTTTTGTTGTTCACTATATTTAAGACACATTTCCTCTTTCTTTATGTCTCTTCTCAGGAGGTTTTGCAGCTTTATCTTCATGCTTCCCGGATGTGTGTGAGAGTAAGCCACCATTGAGTCTGTCTCAGCCATGCCTACCTGTAGCTAACCTGGGCCCCACACGAATTCTGCCTCACCTTTACCTGGGCTCACAGAAAGACGTCCTTAATAAGGTAAGATGTGGACGCTGTTTGGTTAGCAAGCTCATCAGCACTCCCTAGCATCAATATTATTAGAATACAGTCGCATGAAAAAACACAAAATGAAAAAAAATATGTTACATTGTACCATATTATACTTGTTCCACAATTCATCTCATTCTCCAATGAGCTTTACTCTACCCCTGTTTAATATGTTTCACCTTCCTGCATTTCTTACTACTTCCTGTTTTTTTGCACTCTCGGTTTTATTGCCCATTGTTGCAATCCATTCATAGTTTAGGTGTTAATGGTAATACACTACTACACTGCATAAATTAAGCAAGCTCAAACAAAAATCAAGCAGTCAACTGGCTGGAAATTAGAAAGTGTGCATCTTAAATACTTCTCCTTCAATCGGCCCAGAAATCTGCACACTAACCTATGAATAGCTTATCTAACAATTTGCATAGATGTCTTTTGTTGCGATTCCTAAGCTTCTGGTTAAACCTGGTTTACATGCTGATCTCTAAACCCAATTTTAAGAATGAAACATTTAACCTCTAGGGCATTGTACTTCATTTTCATTTTGGGTAAGAAACTGTGAACTCGAATTTGGTTTGAGGTGAAAGGAAATACCATCAAACGTCAAAACAAGTGTTTTTAGATACCATCTCTAGCAAAGTATTTTGTCACAGCATTCCATCACTCTGTATCATATCGCCCAGTAAAAAAGATAACAGATGTTTTGTATGATGCAATCTTGCTAGATCTGATTTTCCATTCATTCTTTCATTTTTTTTCTTCCTCAAGAAAATACCTAGAACTGATGTCTAGATTTGGTTCTTTGCACAGGAACTGATGGCACAGAATGGGATCACTTATGTCCTGAATGCCAGCAACACCTGTCCAAAACCAGATTTCATCAGCCAGAACCACTTCCTGCGCATTCCCATCAATGATAGCTACTGTGAAAAGCTTCTGCCCTGGCTGGAGAAAACCAACGAATTCATTGGTAAGAATGTTTTACTTAGAATATTATGACATGCCTTGCTGATGCCACATGAAAGGTTGAAAGTTTGACTGAGTTCAACCCAGAATAGCACAACGTTTTTGCTTACTGTAATGACAAAGGTTAGGATTATGGTAGACCAATTCAAGTGGCACTGTATGAGAAGTCAGACTGATGTCAGCAATCGAGCTAGGCTAAAACCATAGACCTTGTGCTGTAGTAGCATTTCTGGTTCTGACTGCTTTTCCTTATAATTTTCTTTTCTTTCCTGTCCAGATAAAGCCAAAGTGTCAAACTGTAGAGTCATTGTCCATTGTCTGGCTGGGATTTCTCGATCTGCAACAATTGCCATTGCTTACATCATGAAAACGATGGGGTTGTCATCAGATGATGCCTACAGGTAAGAGGATTATCTAATGTCTGGTTAGGTTAGACGTGTTAGTTACTTCATGTGTATACTTCATAGTATGTACACACAAAATAACAGACCTAGTAGCAACTGTTTTGCTATAATTTTGTAGGAATAACCCTAATTCATATATAAGGGAAATTTGGGCATCTAAATTGTGATTTGATTATGACTGCTGAATATATTTTTGGACTGTTTTGGTGAAAAAAAAAATTCACCACATGAAAGGCTTGTTTATGAGTAAGGGCAGTGGTGGTTTGGGCAGTTGATGCTGTGGGTTGCTAATCAGGGGTCGGAGATTTGAGCCCTGTCACCCCAAGATCAGCACTTTTGGATCCTTGGGCAAGACTCTTAACTGTATGCCCCATACAGCCCAGCCACTTTATACAGGGTTGGTCCAAAGCCTGGTTAGAAAATGAAAGGTTTATGACATCTGGCAAAAGACCTGTGCCAACTCTTATGAATCAAATGATCTGATGTTTTAAACCACAAAATAAAAGGGACAAAGTACAAGAATAAAAGACTTGTTTTTGAGCCACAATGTTGGACCAGGTTTTACTCAGATAAACACACGGTGAAAGGGGTCTTGAGTACTTACACTTATAAACCACTGATTTGAAGGGAATCAAAATCATGTTTTCTTTACTTCCCCTAGGTTTGTGAAAGATCGTCGGCCCTCGATATCTCCTAACTTCAACTTCCTTGGGCAGCTGCTAGAGTTTGAGCGAGACTTAAAGCTCAAGACGCCCTTAGCGTGCAATCCTCTGAGGTCAACAACTTTCGATCCTGAGGTGACAGAGTTCAATATTGAGACTGTAGAACATAGCAACGAGAAAAATCACTCTCATCAAAGAATGCAGGAAACTATGGTATTAAATGTCAAGCCCCCATCACCTACCTCATTACAAAAGGACCTCAGCAGCCTTCATCTCTCTGCAGACCAAATCCTCCACAACAACCAGCTCAAATGTTCCTTTCACCTCGACATCAAGTCTGTCTACTCGTCCAACCAGCATCTCCGGACCTCCCCAAAGAGCTCGCAATCGGACTCAGAAACCATGCCGACGCTTTTCAAACTTGACAGTCCAAAAAGCACTAGCAATATGTGTTCATTTTCTCCTTCTCCAGAAACCCCAAGAAGCCCCAAGCCAGAGTTGTGGCGATCATCAATAAGAGAATCTACACAGAAAGACAGTGGCACTTTTGAGAGATTATCGACCACAGCTCAACTGTCTCTCAACCTCAACCTGAATCGGAAAGTTCCGATTGTTCAGGATTCTGTTCACAAGGCAAACGTCAAGTCATCCTCATTCCTCAGCTTGCCCCTAACTACATCTTCAGTTTGGACCAAGCATAGAGGAATGACTCAAGCCACAACACCTGGTACACCCACTGAAGACCACTCGTGGTTCTTCAGCTCAGACATAGACTCTTCAGGGTCGAGTTCCGGGAGCACTGTGAGGTTTGGAAGTGCTTCCAGCACCAATGTGATGCAAGCGGAGACACAGTTTAAACGGAGAAGTTGTCAAATGGAATTTGAGGAGAGCATCAGCACAACAAGAAGCAGCGAGGACTTTGGAAAGCTCGGAAAGCAGTCTAGCTTTTCAGGCAGTATGGAGGTCATTAAGGTGTTATGACATAGAGCCTGAACTACATTGGTCATCCTAAAACTTTTCTTGGTCAAGAGATTAAGAAAGAGGACAGCTAATTTATTACAGAGATTTATTTGCAAAAATCTGTACCAAGAGCTGAATGTTTGGAAGTGAATGTCAGAAAGAACATGTTGCATGCATACTTGCATGCAAACATTAGCCCAGGCATTATGTTCTCCGAAAGACAGCAGACTTGAAAGCCTGACTTTACCCTATTGTTATGATAGAAATGATGAATGACATAAGCCATACTCCAAACAGTAAATATGCCTAAGGTACCCTTCACTTGAAGGGTACATAGTATGGACTATTTATGTTGCAGCATGGCTTTTAAAAATATAAATGAATGGGCTATTTACATAGTGCTGGATCATTTATGACTGATAACAATGTCGAGGTAAAATATTTGCTGTATTATATTTAGGCTCTGTTGGAAAACGACCTTTAATATTGTCAGCGGTGTTACCAACTGCCTCTGTGATTTAATATTAGTTCGTGAAAGTAGACCGCATGTGTTGAGCAGAGATGGACTCTCAGCTGTACTACTGTGCACTGGGCATGCTCAAAAATGACTGGCTATCTACAGACAGACAAGCTGCATCCTAGCAGTACAAAGCTTTATGTGTATCCAGAAGTATTTGCATATGTATATGTATATATATAAAAACTACATCATTTTAAATGGAGTATTTAATGTTTCATGCATTGTTGTTTTAACTTATTGTATCTGTTTCATTCTGGTAATGAGCAATAATATAATATTTGAAGACCTCCTTTGTCTCTGTTTGATTTTGGGGGGGGAAGTTACTAAAGTCATCATTTCAATTAATTAAACACTGTAATGTGGGTTTTATTTGTTTACTGCAACATACAGTAATTGCTTCTAATTATGCACATGGCTTCGGGTCACTCAGGCTCATGAACGGTGTCTTGGTCACATTGTCAGAAATTAGGGGTACATGTCTAAATGGTGTAATACCGACATAAACAGGAGGCGCTGTAGTATAACATGATCTCACATACTCAACTAAGATGTTCCAGTGAATGCCTGGGATATTTTGGGCAACTCTCACCCTGGTGCTGAAATAAACCTAGTCCTGAACATTTTAAAATTTTCTCAATTTTTTTAACACACCCACTCTGAGTTAGTTGAATCAAGCATGTAAAACTAGCACTGTCTTCACTTCATCATCATCATTATTCGTACTGCTGTAAAAGTAAGATGGAGCAAGATCAGGACAACAGTATAGGAATGATTCTTTAATACCTTAGAACAAAGTTTTTGCAGAGTGTCAGGTAGGTAGGTAGGCAGTGGTTTGCAAACGTGCATCGTCGTGCAAGATCACAGCACCCGTGGATAGCAGTCCTCTGAATTTTAGGCTTTAGCGTCTCACTGTAACGAGCACTAACAACGTTTCAATACTGGCGCGTAAACACCCCAGAAAACTATAAGCATCAATATTCCAGCTGATGGTTGACTAACCCTGTCTGATGATCGTTTACTCTCAGGCTCGTAGTGATGAATCCATGTCTCGTCACCAGTAATGATGCTCTTTAAGAAACTTTTACCTTCCTTAGACTAACGGGCCAAATTTTATTCCAGATATCCAAACAAGTCTGTTTATGCTCTTAGTTTGGGCACCAGGTACACCCTCAGAGCACAGAAAAAATGAAATCACTGCACACTGCTCTTCTTTTGGGAAAATCACAAGTGGGGCATCCATTTTTGCTCACAACTTAGTTACGAATTAATTGATGTAACATGTTCACACCTGCACAGCCGTGACTGGGAAGACAGTAGCGTTGAAAGGAAAGTGCTGATTAGACAGTGTAGCCAAAAGAGGTTTTAATATAACTGGTTAATGCAAATAATTTGTGACTAATATTTGTGTGTAATGCAAAAATTGTAAAAATGTATGTATATTTGCAGTTATAAGTACTGTCACTGAGGTTGTTACTTATAGATGCCAACACATGATATGATTGAAGTCTTTAACTAAGTATCAACAATGTTATTTACATGTAGGAAATAGTATACTAGGCACCTGTTTGTGATTCAATGCACAGACTTTCATCTGAAAGCACCAGATGTGTAGGTCAGGTTTGTGCTGTGGGTTAGGGTGGCATGGTGGTTTAGAGGTGGGTCATGCTGTTCATAGTTTTTCTGAAGAAATAAGAAGTTTCCGACAAATTTTTGTCCGACAAAAAGTTTTTTTTTAAGCTTTTACATACAGTTAAAATTTGGATTGCAAGTATACTTTGTTCCGGAACCGTGCTTGTATATCAAAAGCACTCGTACCTGTATATTAAAGCAAATATTCGTATAAAAATAATGTATACAAAATTTTAAGAAAAAAAATATATACATACCCTATATATATATATATATTTGAAAAGAATTGTGGCTAAAGTAAGACATGAGAGGAGATGAGGAAGAGGGCTACTGTGTAGGACGACACACACATACACACTAATGGAATTACTGCTCTGTTTGCAAACTTCTTCCATTGACTTAGTTGTGATCACGTGACACTCTGCAGACAGAGCGCATGCATACTACTCGTATGTCAAGACCTCACCCGTTTATCAAGTCATCTTGCAAAACTTTTGCAGAAGTTCCAATGTACTGTATATAACATTGAGTGGGTGACAGTTCTGTGACAGTGGGTGAATAGAAATTCCTTGTTGATATGAGGGAAAGTCAGAGGAAAAAGACCAGATTGTTTTGAGTTGCCAATGATATAGCAATTCAAGAAACTCGCTCTTGATAAATGTGGAGAGCAGAATAGCATCAGAGCTTGCACAAAACACCAAGCCTCTGGGTGGAGGGGCTATAACAGAAATAGCAGAAGCCCAAATTGGGTTTAACTCCTGTTAGCAAAGAACAGGACACTGAGCACCCAAACTGGACGTAAATCAGAAAAAATATGTAATTTTTTGGTGAGACATTATATAGATTGTACCATTTATGTCACTCCATCCATTCATCCATCCAGGAACCTGTGACCACTGGAGGCCAATGGTGACCACTGGAGGCCAGTGGTGATTTATGTCACTACCTTTCTTCAGTTTAACTCTCAGTTGAACTTTATCCTTTATATAAGATGGGCCCCCATTGCTTGGAGTTTTTCTTTTTCAAGGAGTAAATTTCCAAAATAAAATAAAAAATTAATCCTTTAAAATTATTATGTTAATGTTTTTATTTCATTCTAACCTAATTTATTTATTTATTTGATCTTAACTGTCAGGAATTTTTTTTCTTAGTAAGTTTTTGCTTCTGCAATGGATTGGAATCCCACCCAGGGCGTATCCTGCCTTGTACCCTGTCACCCTGTATACAGGATAAAGCTGTACTGTATCATGGCTGACCCTGTGCTTTGAGCCTATTCACGCTGGTATATGCGAAGAAAGAATTTCACTGTGCAGTAATGTATATGTGACAGATAAAAGCTTAAAATAAAAAAAGTTTTAAAAAAGTATGCTAACATGAAGTTTGGTAATTAGCCTGTTACATTTTATTAATTAATTCCTCAACTTACCTAGCTAGATAAGTTCGCTAAATTAGTTTCGTAATTAAGCTAGCTAGTTAATTAGCCCATTACTTTTTTTTAACCATACCTGAAATTTGCTAGCTAGGTAAATTTGGTAAATTAGTTTGTTAAATAAGCTAGTTAGTTAAGTTTTGTAAAAGAACTTATTAACGTGTTAAATTATCTACTGTACGTAGGTAAATCTGGTAAATTAGCTTGGTAAATTAGCTAATTAGTTAATTTGGAAAATTACTAATTACTTGATTGATATTCACAGTCACACTTCAAGCACAGTCAGGTCAGGACAATATATATACGTACTGTATATACAGTGAGGTCAATAAGTGAGGTCAATAAGTATTTGATCACCCTGTGATTTTGCAAGTTCTCTTACTTAGAAATCATGGAGGAGTCTACAATTTTCAGCATAGGTGCATTTCCAGTGTGAGAGACAGAATCTAAAAAGAAAAATCCGGAAATCACATTGTATGATTTTTTAACAATTTATTTGTGAATTACT
>JAOTRS010000036.1:30824434-30839133 GCA_028565755.1 Dinotopterus cunningtoni
TTGGGCACTGGCTGGGAATCAAACCCGGGCCTTCCGCATGGCAGGCGAAACACCTACCACTGAGCCACCAGTGCCCTGTTGTGCAAGTGTTATGCCTAAATTTAGAGCACTAGTTTCTGAGTTATTAAAATGAAAATGTATATAATAATATTGGTGAAAGGCGGCACTGTAGCCTTGTACCTATAGGATCCGGGTTTGAATCCCCCCTCGAGTCTGCATGTTCTCTCCGTGTTTGATGGGTTTCCTCGGGGTTTCCTCCCACAGTTAAAAGACATGCAGGTTAGACTTAATGGCATTCCCAAATTGCCCGAAGTGTGTGAATGAGAGTGTGAGTGTGTGTGTATCCGTCCCCTGCGATGGATTGGCACCGTGTCCAGGATGTACCCTGCCTCGTTCCCCAAGTCTCCTGGGATACTGTAGGCTCCAGGCCTCCTGCGACCCTGTATACAGGATAAAGCGTTATAGACGATGAATGAGTGAGTGGATATTGGTGGATTTTGATTTTTGATTTTTCTGCAACTAGTGTAACATATCAAACATGTCTTGGCGGAAGGCTAAAATGTACAAAGGTTTATTTGCAGCCAAACTGTAACTTAACCAACCTATTTATTGACTTATAATACGTACCATTACATTAACATCTCACTTCCAAGGTCAGGCAAAGTGTCATTGCCCTGTGTGTTTGTATAGCTTACAAAGAGCAAGTGTGTACATCCACACAGTCCAGGGCCGGAGCAAAGTCTTTGTGTGTGTTGGCCGGGGACGTCGGAAGTGTGGAGGTGAGGTCATCGCTCTGAATGAGCTGAGCTGGTAGCGATAGCTCCGGCTGCAGGCTCGGATGTTTTGCGATCGATCGAGTCTGAGTGCCCTTCGTCTGCCCTGTAGGTGTTATTTCAATCCCTCAGCTCCGAGACTGAAGTGTTTCAGTAAGTGTCGAGCGCCGGTCTGACACCACCGCTGCAGTGTCATCGCGCACACTGAGAAAAAACATCATGTCATCAAACTTTCAGCTTCCGTCGATGTTTTTCCTTCAGGGTTTTAGTCTTTGTAGAAAACAGGCGGGTCAAACAGAGGTGAGCGATGCAATGCTCAGACTTGGAGGATAACAATAACGCCAGTGAAGCAGAGCTACAACACAAGCTCGCTCTGCATCCTGATTATTTTTGCTCTCTTATTTTACACAAGATTTATTTTTTTCCTTTTCAGAATCTACAGTGTATCAAATACATTCCATACACACTATATGCAAATACAGGACAGACAACGTGTGCATGTTATGAGCCAGTTTGACTAGTATGCATGCCTAAATACAAGGCCGTGTGCTGCACATACAATCATGTTGCATAACTGTTTGAACTTTTTTGACTTTTTGTAGTGTTACAAATCCCTGGAAATGGGATTAGATCAAAACACAATTAGTTATGGAGCAAAAACTTGCCATCAGAACTACTGTAAGTAGTTGAATGGATTTTGTGTTTGTCCTTGTGTGTGCGACTGACATGCAATTTCAATATAATTACACTCTGTCTCTTTGTCAGAAAGTAGATCTAAACAAACAATAGTGTGCTGACTGTAATTCAGAAGATTTCTTATTTGTTCCATTTACATTCAGCAACTTGTCCCAGACAAAATAAATACAGTACATATATTTAAATCATGTTAAAAAGCATTCCATATTTAAGAAATTTATTTTTTTTTAAAAGATTCCTCAGTGTCAACCTGTTCTGTAACATTGTTACAGTTTCTTGGAAATACTGTAAGCTGCATCTCTTCATATGGCCTTGAGGAAATTATTGTTGATAGGTTTATTAACAAAAGTGATTACCATAGACATTTTGCAAAAAAGAAAGAAATTAGAATATCTGTATCCACATACACATTTTTTTTTTTTTAATTAATAAATAAATAATAAATTGCTGTGATATAAGGGCAATAAAACATGTTATGCTGAGGAAAATAACCAGGTTGTCATGGAAACAGTAGCTCTCTATGAGATATTCTTGAGATATTATTGAATTATTTTCGTACAATAGCATACCCAGTCGTCGTGGTGGGTTAGTAGTTAGCACTGTCACCTTCCTTGCACCATCAGGTTTCAGGTTCGATTCCCACCTTGGGTCTGTGTGCATGGAGTTTGCCTGTTCTCCCATGCTTAGTGGGTTTCCTCCCATAGACATTAGGTTAATTATATAAATTGCCCGCAGTGTGTGAATAAGTGTGTGTGTGTCCTGTGATGGATTAGCATCCCATTCAGGGTGTACCCCAACCTCATGCTTTAAGTCTAGTGGAAAAGGCTCCAGGCCCCCACATACAGTACGCACAATGAGTAAGTGAGTGAGCAAGCTGATCATGACTTTTTCCATGACAGATCACTATTAAATTATAAATTAGTTTCTTACATACAGAATTCATCTTGTTGTCACGTCTAGTCATGCACTGTCCTGACTTTTTACTCTTGTGTGTAATTTTTGCTTGCACATGCACTTACACTGTGCGCATTATACAGTAATCCATTTACATTTACGTTTGCGGCATTTGGTGGACACCCTTATCTAGAGCAACTATCTCATTTTACATCTGAGCAGTTGTTGAGTATTTGCAGCTTATTCAGTAACAGAAGTTTATCATCATGTGTTACACAATGGTCATGAAAAGGAACAATTTATTCTAATATATACTGTACAAGTTCTACAGCAGAACAACTATAAAACCCACTTGTCCTGATTTGACTCGAATATGCCATTCTCACTCTTCTAACTACTTGCATAACTAACTCCTCAATTCAAGCTTGCAGAGATTTCAGTCTTTTGTTTTTTTGAAGCTGTGATCCCTGCATCTTTAATTTTTCATGTTCAAGTTTTTCAAAAGAGACAATGAGAGCTCTTGATGTAGCTACTTATTGTGTACAATCAGCGCCCTCTGGTGTATAACTGTGGCGTGACAAGCTCTATCATCAGGAGTACAGCAATGCTGGCGGAATGCTCGAGTTTCGTGATCTTATGACCTTCTCCGCAGGATGATTGGTGAAGGATGCAACATTTCCATTTCATAAGAGCTAATGCTTCAAAAGTCCCAAAGCAGACTAAAGTTATTAGTAGTCAAAGAGCTTTAACTTTATAAAAATATACTGTATCCCAGTAACATCTTGGCCAAATTCTATAACAGACTGTGCATTAAAGGAGTTTATATATGAGATTATATGACAGCGATGATCTTTTATTAAAGATCTTATTTATTTATGTAATTAACCAGCTTTATTCAGGCTTAGGCAAATACTGCATTAAATAAATAAATAAATCTCACCGTCTATACCACTTTATGCTGTTTACAGGGTCGTGGGGGGCCTGGAGCCTATCCCAGGAGACTTAGGGCATGAGGCAGTATACACCCTGGATGGGATGCTTATCCCTCACAGGACGCACACACACGCTCATTTACACACCATGGGCAATAAGCCTAATCTGTACGTCTTTGGAATGTGGGAGGAAACCTAACTCCTTGCACACAGACACGAGGCAGGAATCAAACCCAAACCTGGAGGTGCAAGGTGACAGTGCTAACCACTAACCCACCATGCCAGTCTATAAATGATAAATATATATTTAATAAATTATTTCCTTTCACAGTCCAAAGACATGCAGAGTAGGCTAATCAGTGTTTCCAAATTGCCTGTAGTGTGTGCCCTGTGATGGAGGGGCACCCTGTCCAGTGTGTACCCCACCTCATGCCCCAAGTCTCTTGGGATATATTCCAGGATTCCCGCATCCCTGTACAAGGTAAGCGGTATAAAAATGAATGAATGAATGAATGAATGAATAGATTTTGTCAACTCTTTGCCATCTATAGAATTATATTTGGTATATATGGTACAATATGGTACAAATGTAAACATCACAAAGTTCTCCCAGTGCTTGGTGGATTTCCTTCAGGTGCTCTGGGTCCTCCCAAAGTCCAAACACATGTACTGTAGATTAGGCTAATTGGTATTCCCAGCTTTCCTGTAGCATGTGAATGAGTGTGTGAGTGTGTGCATGTGTGCCCGAAGTTTCTTGGGATAGGCTTCAGGCTTCCTGTGACCCTGTATAAAATAAGCAGTTTAAGAAGATGAACGAATGAAGGAAAAAAAATGTTTAGCATTGTTGCCCTGCACCTCCAGGTTTTGAATCACACCACCGGTCTGTGTGTATGTCTGGAGTTTGTTTGTTCTCCCTGTGTGGTGTGGCTTTCCTCCAGCTACCCCGGGTTCCCCCACAGTTCACAAACATGCATTGTAGGCCTGATTGGTGTTTACAAATTGCACGTAGTGTACATAGTTGCACGTAGGGTGTTGGTGTGTGGACACAGCTCACCTTCTAACTTCTAACCCTTCTCAAAGCAAATAACTGTTCAAATAACCCAATGAAGTCCTTTATGTTCCAAGTATACTATGTAAATCATAAATGTGTCAATGCAAATGCAAATAACACCAAATGTTTACATACGAAAGCCTTTCAATTTACACAGATGAATATAATATATGTGAAAATTACGAGCAGTCCTAATAAACATAGGACATTAAATATAGTTAATATCTGTATTTTTTTATTTAGGTTCGTGTGAATATGCGAGTGTGAAACAATATATTGGGTGTGTGCATGTGTGTTAGTGGGTGGGAGTGGATGTGAAGGTAAATCATCCGACAAAAAAAATAAAGTTTTTTGACTTTAGTGTCTCCATATTCTCTCTCTCTCACATAGTTTGTCTTTCAGCTGTTCTAACATGGGCATGTCACATTAGGCTTTGTTTACTTAGGCTTCAGATTGCAGGTCAGGGCCAAAGAATACCTTTGACAGTAGAATTGGACGAAAAAAATTGTACAGTCATTCAAAGTGAACGGATAAAATGAGACAGCTGCATCAGGAAGGGCATCTGGCGTAAAAACTTGTGCCAAGTTTTGCACGGATCAGGTCCACTGTGGCGACCCCTTGACGAGAGCAGCCGAAAGAGTAACAACAACAAGAACAACAACGACTGCTATATCATATTCATTCACTTATCCTGTGTACAGGGTCGAGGGGGGGCTTCTATCCCAGGCACAGTCAGGGTGCCCATCCATCCCACTCACACACTACGGGCTATTTGGAAACACCAATTCGTCTAATGTGCATGTTTTTGGACTGTTGGGAGACCAAGTACGGGGAGAACATACAAACTCCCAAGGTGGGAATGGGACCCTCGACCTTTTCCCTCAGAGAAGCGAGGTCACGGTGTAGCAGTGTTTGTGAACTGTGAGGAAACGAATTAAAAATAGGAAGTCTACGCTGCACAGGGAGAACAAGCAATTACAGTACACACATGTACACAGACAGACAGAGCAGAGGCATGATTCAACCCTAAAGGTGCAGGCCGACAATGCTAACCACTTAGCAACAAAAATTATTTTACAATAAATAATACTTAATTACAAGATATAGTCTATACAAATTGCAGCAATTTTCTCAGACATTTTATTTTTTAATAATAAAAATATATAAAAAACATAATAGCAATACTAATAATACTACTACTACTACTACTACTAATAATAATAAAACAGAAAAAAATACAATTCCCACCACCCCCCAGCGCGCGCGCTTGACCACAAACCCGGAAGTGTTTGTAGTCGGGCGCCGGAGCTGTGTTTACTTCCGGACTTCCTGTATATGGCAGATCTGGATAACAGCAACGGCGACCTCAGCGCGATCTCATGCGCCGTGAAGGCACCAGCACCGCGAGCTTCTCCGGGGAAATTCCGAAGCGTTTTGTGAGCGAATAATCGCGTTAAAGCTTCGAGATCCGTCGAGACGTCAGAGTGGCTTCGGAGAGGAAGAAAGTAATCCCAGTGCTACCCTTCGCCAATCCGACAAAGTCAATGCGCTGCATCGTCCCAGTGCACGAGCTGCTTTACCGGCACTTTTCAAACGCAACTCATCACTAACGCACACCGGATCGGGTCGTGATCAAGCCCGGGGGTTATCAAGAAGCGGTTTGGGAAGAGCTTTCCGGTCGAGCTGTCTCACCTGGAGTGCCGGGAAGCCAAAAGAGAAAGGAGGAAGGGGACGAAAGTGTGTCCATCGACCCCCTTTCCATCAGTATGGATTGGTTAATGGGGTGAGTAACTCGGTGTTTAATATAGATAAGACATCTTAAACAGAGTGGCATGCAATCAGGAAGAGCAAACAGGAAATCTGACCAACAAACAAACAGATACAGAAATGTCAGGGTCCCTGTCTCTCCAGGACCCCCTGCACCATGTCCACAATCAGTCCTAAATCTAACCGTCTGGTTATCTACTTCATGTTTAAATAAACAAATGCAGCTCATTCCACCGCTTTGGCTTGCAAATTTCGCCTTCCTGCTTCGTAACACCCGAGGCGGGTCTTTCACCAACTCCACGGTAAATCTTCCCATCATAGCTATTTATAATCTAGATCTCTCAGATCTTCATTTCTCTTTTTATGCATCTCTTTATGCCTGTTTTTTTCCTCCCTTGTCTTTTCTTCCATATTCCCAGATGGACTAGTCCACACTCAGACGTTCCCACGTCTCTCTATTTGACTTTAGTCCATGTCTCTCTACAGTTGAGTGCAAAACAAAACAAAATCTTTGCATATCCTTATGATGGAGTTTCATTTGCCTGCCAGTCGAGACATTCAGTCATCATTTGCTCTCACGATCGGCAAACTGTTAAATGTAAAAAAAAAATTCATCTTCTAACCGGTCAGCTTTTTGGATTTTCTCAGCCGTACCTAATTATTTGGCCAGTCTTTTTTTTTTTTTTTTGCGCCGATTGAGATGATCGATGCAGAATTTTGCAGAACAAAAATTTCTGACTTTTGTTTCGTTTCCCGTAAGAGTGTCAAGTTTTTGTTGTCGTCATGCCATGGTCGCAGGATGCACCCGTATATATGTCGGTCGTCACTCATATAACCTTTGCATGTTCAAAGCGACGAAGCGAGGCAAGACAAGGCCAAGTCAATGCTAGGATTTTCACTTAGCCAGCTAAAATTAGTCATAGTCTTCGATTTAACCAGCTGCAACATCTGTGTATTGATTAATCTAACCCAATGAGTGTATATTACACAATATAACTAATAATAATAATAATAATAATAATAAGTGCTGCTGATTTGATGGGAAGTGCTGAGATCTCGGTTTTGGATGTCGTAAACTTACCATCTTACAGGCTTTACCTGATCACACCCTCAACTTTAGGCCGACTCTACTGAGCTGTAATGTAATCACCAGCACTGAGAGACACAGTGACGTTATAATGAGCAACATTTGAATTGTTTGTTAATTCTGGTTGACTTCACCGTCACGTGACAAAACAGCAAATCCAGACGACTGCTTTGAATGATTTCGTTCACCTAATGTTGTCCAATGTTCCACACTCTCCTCATAGACCTGGACAAACCCTACATATGTAAACCGTATTTTTTCTGAAAAGCGGTTTTAAAGCTCAACTGTGGGATCTCTAGGCGTCGCCATCTTAGCAGGCGCTGACTCTGCTAAACCCGGGTTAATCTATAAATGGGCAAATGGGCGGAACGAACAGAGCATGGCTGTTGATTGGAACACGCCCATTTACCTCAGTAAAGACAATCTACTTAGCTTAGGTTTAGCATAGCTCAAATGCTAAGGTGGCTAATGTTTATTTATACGCTAGCGTTACTTTGCATTTGAACTATATCATCCCATGTCAGCTCCTACGTTTCTTGACAATTCTAGTTTGCAAAAGTGATGCCTACCAGGCAGCGGTTTCCAGTTGTCACTCAAATCGGCCACGCCCCTAATTATGCCTGATTTAAGTCTTATCATAGTTTGGTATAACTGATGAGGTACACCCCCATGCAATTGTTTACGGACTCTATGAGGATTGTCTTACTTTCTCCCTGTGGTCATTGGCTTCATTTTTCAGAACCTGAGGTTTCCCCTAGTTTCAGCTTTTCTGTGTATTATTTGACCTTCAAATGTAGATGATTACCTGCGGTTTTCTCTTGTCTTTTTATATACAGCCTTTCCTTAATCATTTGTAGAGATATCTGAAAACAAGATAAGTCTTAAAAGGAAGTAAGTAACATTATTAGGGCTTCTATTAAGGCGTACGAGTCTGTCCTGTATTATAGATATGGTGTTAGACCGGGTCTTCCGGGTGAAGCTTTTCTCCTAAACTCCTCCAGCTCGTGTGTTTAACTCGAATGCCTGCTATCATGACAGTCAAAGTATCAGGAGTGCCGTTGTTTACACACGGCTCAGACACGACCGGCTTTCGGTCGATTGACTCACAGAAGACTGACTCGATATGGTACGATAAGAGTTAATCCGGGAGAAACCTTACACTGATAACGTAATAGAATTTAACCCATGACCTCAAACCGACTGATAGCACAGGTTTATAGACACAGAAATGGAAGGCCAGGCTGTGACGTGCACGTGATAAACATAAAAAGTAGATGTAACCAAACATCTATGTAAATAATGGTTTACTTTTTCTTTAACTAAGTAACATAGATTTTAGAGGTTCACCAAAGTGTGTGTCTTAACGCTTCATTATCTGAAATAATGTTCAGAACATCCAAGCAAAGCGAATAGCCAGGGTAGGTGATCTTCTTGTATGAGGTCACAATTGGGAGGGAATCTGAATGGCCTGTTTAAAATAGAATGGCAAAAGAAGGTTACCCAGAGAATGTTTTTGTTTTTACACAAACACTGGAGACCCATAATATATTAAAATGACTAAAAAGTGAGTTTTGCATAATAGGTGTCCTTTAAGTAAGAGCGTACTTGATTGTTTTGCTTATGTCCGAATCATAATTTCATACTCTGACTTTTTTCTGGTTAACCTGAGGGATATTAACACCTAATTTCGTCACTATGGTCTTGTTGTACATTTTTGCATGTTAGACAAAGCAGCGGTTTAAAATGTACAGGAATGTAACCGAACAACATTTTCCAGACAGGAGGCGGGAGAGTTTTTAACTCAGAATCTTGATTTTGTGTCTCTGATGAGATAACCCCACGGAAGAGTGCATGAAATCTGGCTAAATATTTAACAGCCATGGATTTCGTTAGAATTTGCACCACACAGTGGTATAAATAACCATGCACGCATCAGCAATCGCTCAGTCAACCAAATAGAGACTTCTTTTAGAAACATTGCATTTTTTAGTTTATCGTTAAGTCAGCTGATCAGCTTGAGCACGCTCGCCATACCCGAATAACCACATTTATGTTTAGCAGGAGAGTGCGTGCATGTGTGTGCCTGCCAGTGCTTATATGTGTGTGTGTGTGTGTGTTAGCTCTAATCCTGTCCAATCTTGACCCCTCACACTCCATGATCGACCTGTGACGCAAACGGGTCACCCGTGGGATCATCGTCCAGCAGGCTCACTTTTTTTTTTGTGTGTGTGTGTATAAAGAAAGAGAACTGAGGACAGCGACAAGGCAGCAAGTGTTAGTTCAGTTCAGTTCTCACAAGTGAGAGAGTTGAGGTAAAACCCCAAGGCAACACGAGGAAGAAACGCGTCCCCGTCTGGGTGGCGTCAGATAATCATTAGTGTACAATTAAAATAACAATTAAAGCAGGTATCAAAAGCAGTATGGAGGGATGCTTAGTTTCATTTGTTTCTGACACCGCTAATCCTTCGGTCCCTAAAATAAGCGACGTGAATTGCACCAAGAGCAGAGGATAAACAAGCGTGAATCACCGGGTGCCATCCGATATGATATCGTCTCCATACCCAGGTGCCAATTCGATTTGTATTGTGACTCTATAAGTATCAGGATGTCCTGATTTATTTATTTCTTTAAGGTTTCGTTATGATTCTAATCAATCTTAGCAAATAACAGGACGCTGTGCTGCACATTATGTAAATAGTTCAGAGATTATAGCGGAACTGCAATTGTTTCATAAGATAAGATATACCTTTATTCGTCCCACAATGTATAAAAAATATTTATACACGGTATAGTGTCAGCTCAAATACAAACATGTATAAATTAAAAAATTATTTGCCAAAGTCCGCCACACAAGAATCATGATACATCACTGAAACTCCAATGCCTCGCTATGCATCGCTCACGGGACAGAAGTGCTCCCATGCGTGGCTTTTTTTTTTTTTTTTTTGCTTTTCATATGATGACTTAGTGCTGCTTAAAGAGGAGCTGTGTGTGTGTGTTTACTTAGACAAAATATAAAACCCCCATCCACCCCTCCCTTTTTTTATCTTTTTCTATTTAATCCAAAAAAATGTGAGTGATCACGCCATTCAAATTTCTGAACTGGTATGACATCATTACGGCAAGAAAAAAGCGGTGCATAGCCCCTCCTCTGAATCGAGTCCCGGGCACCATCGAGGAGTTTGGTGGTTTCAGGGAAGTCTTGTTTTCTGCATTCTGATCAGCTAGGAAAATGCAGGTCCACAAAGAGACATAGGAGGCGGCAGCTGAATTGCATTTAAAGCTACAGACACTGAAACAGCTCAGTCGGAATAGGAGTGAAACCTACGGAATTAAAGGATCCTTGTTGAACCTTGTTGTTTTTATATTTGCATTTTAAAAAAGGTGGTACCTTTAATGTATAGAAACTGTGACATCACCATGAGCAGTGTAAGCAGTCGCCAGAAGATATATATAAGAAATATATGCAGTCAAATAGACACACATCTTTGATCTTGTTCTCTGGGCAGTCCGAACATCTCCAAGATTTCACCTGTTTTTTTTTTTTTTTTTTTTTTTTTGTAATAAAAATATTGCAGGCCAACCTAACTGATGTCGTAGGTTGAGCAGTTCGCCGGCATTGAAGGTGATATTTAAATAACCGTTATGCTGCGAGGTTGTTTTTCTACAGTCGCTTCTATTCCTGGAATCAGGAAAGCTTTCAGTTTCACTCTAGAGCTTGTGCGTGTCAGGACAAATGTTTGGATGCACTCGGTCTGTCAAGTCGAAGAAAGCACTTTAGATGCAGCTACGCTTTTAGACATAGGAGTCAAAAGCAGACTCCTGAGCCTCATCATTCTCATCATCTTCCCGGATCTGATGCGTCGGATAGGAGCAGGCATAGATGGGTTGTTCTGATGCAGACACGGTTACGAGCATGATGAAATGTTTTTGTTTTTTTGTTTGTTTTCCTTCCCTAACAGTGTTGGACTGATTGTACTTCTAGGGCATTTTCACATTATGGCCCAGGGATCGTTTCTGAGAACACTTGACCCCAAAGTATGATTCATTTTGGTCAGTGCGAACACAATCGTTTCATGCTGGGGAACCCAAGATGGAAAAGTGGTCTCGAGAAGGATACAGCGTCCTCAAACATGGATCGAAACGGATATGGAAGCCAGTCGTACCTGAGCAAGGAGGTAGATCACGTTTAGACGTGATGTCATCAGCGCCGTCTGTCTTCTTTGGAAGCAGTCGTTCCTGGGTACGGTACACATCGATCGTACCTAATGCGAAATCAGTAACCTAGTGAGCCAGCGTAAGGATATGTTGGCGTCTGCCAACTGCTGTAAATGTTCACCCTAAACAGCACTCACTCTGTTTTATGGTTGTGAAAAGACAGACACTAGTATACACAATCAACAGAATATATTCATGAGTCCGTCTGATATTTCTGAGGTTTTGATATTCCGGGTAGGTTTTTATAGGTTATAATAGTTGTGGTGCAAGTTTCTATTCAGGCTCTTTCTTCCTTTTCTGTCTCGGTTTTTAAGCCACTCGACCATGTCTGCGTCACAGGGATACAACATCAGAACACACTATTAGCAAAGCACTGTTTGCTCCCTTCCACATGCACGAGCTCACAGACACCCATGATTGTGTAGCTGAGAAAGAGAGAGTGAAAGAGGGAGAGAGTGAGAGAGAGAGAGAGAGCAGGGCTGCGCTTCCACTAAGACTGTTTTGCTCGCTTCGACTCCTGCCCACGGAGGGCTGGGGTATCTTCAGGGTTTGAACTTGTCTGAACCTGTCATATCTGGATGAAAGAAATGTTTTATACTTTTTTTTTTACTTGGTGGCACCTTTTAAATTACACTTTTTATCTCTCTGTCACTGTCTGTCTGTGCATCTATCCATGTATCTGGTTGTATATGCACGCCACGGCATTTCTGTTTGTCTGTGTATATATATGTACTTATCTGATTGTCTAGCTGCCTTTTGTTCTATGTCCTTCTGTGCATCTATCCAAGCATCTGCTTTCTTTACTTGTCTGTCTGTCTGCTTGTCTTTCTGTCTGTCTATTTGGCTATCAAGCTGTCTGTCTGACCATTTATCAGTGCACCTGTCTGTCCATAAATCTATGTCCGTCTGCCTGTCCGTCCGTCTGCCTGTCTGTTTAGCTATTACTAGCTATCAACCTCTCTGTCTGTCTCTCATGTATCCACCCATCTGTCTGTATGTCTATCTCTCTCTTTATAAGTTTACTTACTTGTTTGTTTGTCTATACTTGTCTCCGTCTGTCTACCTGCATGTCTGCCTGTTTGCCTGCCTTTCCATGCATCTGTTTGTCGTTCCTCATGTCTCTGTGTAAATCTATGTACCTAATTGCCCTGTCTGTCTATATGTCTGTATGTATGTAATGCGTATAAGTTCACGTTCTTGTTTTTCTTGACTATCTGTTTGTATGTCTATTTGTCTGTCTATCAGGCTGTCTGTCTGTCTATCCATGCATCATTTTCTGTCCGTCATTTTCTTGTACACACCTTTGTGTTGTGTCTCTGTATTGCCCTTTGGGGCAGTTGTGTCGTGAGCGCACCTTCCATATCTTCTCCCTAATAAAACACAGTGGGATGGGTTTTTATTAAAACAACACCATAAACGTTAATCATTTATATCATGATCTTTATCAGCAGTGACTGTAAGCCACTCGCAGCACTGGAGCTCAGGGGTATTTTCTTTCTTTTTTTGTGTGTGTATCTATTTAAGGAAAGTGTTGCAGCCACACGAATGCTTTCGCTGTTAAGTCAGCATGCTCTGGGTTTGCTGGGTTATACATCTGAACCAGTGTTTGTCATCAGAAACTTGAGCAAAGGTCACGTCTTGGCTTCGAGACCAAATTTCTCTGTGTCAGGGCTGAAGGGGAAGCAGTAGACAAGTGCAGGCAGTGTGTCAGGTTATAAAAACATCTTCTAGGACTTGTAGCTGCTGTAGAGTGAGTTCTTGATGCCCATTGGTCAGGAGGTGTTGATGGATTTTCTACGACAGCAGATCTGACAGGAGGATCAGCTCGAGTTGTATTAATCAGCTCGTTCTAATACTGTATATGTTAGCTTTCTAAGTCTTTATATCTAACTTGTTCGTCCCCTGTACAAAGGTAAAGCAAATGCCAAGTCTGTCCGTCCGTCATCTTGACTCCGTGAAGCCGTCTGGGGTTTATGAACAGCAGCAGAAGCAGCAGGGCATCCGCGATTCCCACGTGGCCGGTCGCTTGTCAGTCAGAAAACTCTCGCTTTTCAAGCAAACTCAATAAACCTTTGCACTTTGGCATCGATCCGACAAGTCTCTTGGAACCGGACCGGAGCGCTGAACATCACTGATGATTGTGGCAGCGGTGTAGCAAGCTCTGTCTAACACGCCAGTCAAAAACTCCCACGGGTGCTAAGATCTGGTCAGTGTGAAGGCTGTAGCATGTCCCGGTGAGCCCTCGCTCCCTCGTTGATGAATAGGGGCGGAGTCATCCTGGGAGACGTTGTCTCTCCGAATTGAAATGTTTCTTCAAAGGATAAAGCAGTGTTTTCCCAAAGTGTGAGCACTAGTGAGCCCTACTGAGCCCTAATGGTACTGCAGGTTTGGCACAAGAGGTTGTTTTTAACAAATAAATACAAAAAAAAGTATTTCATTTGCAAGCTTCAGTTTTGTAATTAGGTTTAAAAATTAAATTGAAAATTAACCCAAACTAACGGATTTAAACAACAGGATATTCATGTCTCGAATCTTGAGTCACGATTAAATGCTCTAGAGCTCTATACTAATACTAAAAAAAAAAAAAAAAAAACTACAGCGCACTAGCTGGGATCCCGCTCATCTATCATGCAGTGGTTAATGTTTAGAGGTGGGTTTTAGTTACTGCTCATAGACCCGTATTACTGAGAAACACCAGCTCTAGCGCTCAGTCCGGGCCGAGAGTTGCGCGGACACCTGATCTGAGCGTATCAGTGGTGTCTGACACCAGAACGCGCGTTAATGCTGAGTGATGATCTGGCTGAACCCAAAAAAAAACATGGACATTCCTGCAGGACTCGCTTTCCATTTTGAGCAAATTAAACATTAATGAATAGACAAGACCCGGCTTTTAGTTCTGAGCCTATGAATTCTTGAGTACCGTGTACGTGATTAAAGGCCGAACACAGCGTAGTGTCTGCTTGCAGTAATTAGCACATTTATGATCGTACATTTAATGAACTAGCTTACAGCTTTTTGAGCGCGGGTGTTAATACTTTTGCTTCTTTTATTAATACTGTAGTAATGTATGATGTTAAATGAAGCATGCGGATGTTCATGCAGCTCTTTAATGTATATATAATATTTATATGTAGTAATTAATAATTAATAATATATTAATACGTATGTCTTGACCAGTGGACGGGCCACCCAAGTATATTGAGGGAAAGAGAATCCATCATTAAATTAAAATTTGTTATTACTGGTGAACTGCTGTGGTACAAAAGGAATAAAAACACTCC
>JAOTRS010000036.1:30839233-30850299 GCA_028565755.1 Dinotopterus cunningtoni
CCAACCTTCCAATCAATAACTCCTTTATTGGAGTTATTGATTGGAAGGTTGGCGGTTCGAGCCCCATCTCCACCAGGTTGCCACTGTTGCGCCCTTGAGCAAGGCCCTTAACCCTATTTGCTCCTGAGGCATTATATCATGGCTGACACTGCACTCTGACCCCAGGTACCCTGGGATATGTGAAGAAAGAATTTTACTGTGCAGTAATGTATAGGTGACAAATCAACTCAAAACCTAAAAAAAAAAAAGTTACTTAGTAGCAGACAGTTTCCTCTCACGTTACCGCTGCCTATACCTGTTTATTCTGCTACCGCGAGAGCGATGTACCGAGAAGCAGTAAATGCAGCGGACGCCAGTTACCATAAAAATTAGAAGGCCGTTTCACACTTCTCCAAAAAAAAAAAAAGGAGGATTAACCCTTAAAACTCAAACGGTAGGGATCCATGTCAGTAACACAACATTGCTCAGTCACAGATTTTTATTTTTTTTTCAGACATCAAACTGTGCATTTGGGTTTTCTGATATGTCATGTAGGACCAAAGTCAAATTTTATTGCTGTCGGAATAAGGGAAATAAACCTCACAAACATATAGAACTCACAATAGAATAATATATTTATTATTAGTATTATTATTATTATTATTATTATTATTGTTATAAAGATATTATTTTTTGTTATCAAAGAAACAACCATAAAAACACTATCTTATGAATCTGTGCTATTTGTTTGCATATTTGACCCATTTTTCCTTCTTTTTTTTTTTTTTTTTTCTTAGTCATGTGTGTGTAGTTGGTTAAAAAGAACTAAAAATCAGTTCATCATATTATATTGCCTAGGTAGTGCTGGAAAAAACAAGATATTGTTGCTCTTTTGTTGCTTAATCCTGACCCTATATATTATATATATTTATTAAACATATTAATGCAAAAATAAAAAAGGCTTAAATTCTCTGGTTTTTAAGGACTACTTGTTCTGATGAACAGTATCATGTTTGTATAGCAAAGCATATTTAGTTCTCTTCACATGCTAATAGATCGGGGGGAGGGTTAATAGATTGGACCTCTGAAATGTCAAATTAATGGAAATATCAAATAAATCAAAATTTTGTGTTAAAGTTCACACATATTTGTGGTTTGTTGTACGTAGTAGGCCGCTTTTGCTTTTGCGCTGCCAGATAAAGCCTGCCCGTTGCCCTGGCTACCACCAGACGTATATTCCAGACCTGTGGGAATAACTGAAATGTGGTTTGAAGATGTCCCCTTGTGCTACCAAAACAGTGTCTGGTCCCTCGAGACATGACTCCACAACACCTCTGAAGGTGTGCTGTGGTAACAGGCACCAGGATGTTAGCGGCATTTCCTTTAAGTGCTGTACGATACAGGCAAGAAGTCGAGCCTCCATGGATCAGACTTGTTTGTCCGGGTCGGACTTGCGATTGGATGGAGACATGGGAAAGTTTGGAAGCTCTTTGCTCTTTGCCTGCTAAGGACAATACACAGCAAGCGGTGATGTCCTGGGTGTTTTTATTCTATCATATTCAGCATTAACTTTTTGTGATGCATTGGCTTTTCTGTGGATCAGACTAGACGGACTGGACTTTTGGTCCCCCACAGCCTCGGGTGCCCATGGTCCTGTCACCAGTTTATTGCTATATAATTGCTAATCAGCCTCGCGGTGGTTTTAATGTTATGGCTGACCTCTGTAAGTGGATTTTGGATTGTGACATGGCTGACTACAGTAGTAGAGTATATGGATTAGGACTTGGTTGAATGCAGTAGCAGAGGATATGGGCTGGAACTTGTCTGAGTTGGGACTTGACTCAAGTACAGTAGTAGAGGATGTGGGTTGAGAGGTGACTGAGCTATATGGTGATAAATGAAAAGGGTGTGGTTACTTAGGTGATTGACAGTTTTGGACAAGACAGTCAAGTTTCAAGAACGTGCACGTACTTTTCCAACTCAGAACTGAAGCACATGTCGAAGCCATGCCTCGTTCTTCTGTAAATCTGGGCTGCCCTCATTTTGATCCCAAAAAAGGAGACAAAACCGTACGATGGGGGTGAAAGGCACCATTTAGTCCAGTTATATTAGAGGTGCAATGATGTCATCAAATTAGTCGGCAACAAATTAAATTGTCGACGTCATTACGCCTGATTCTCACGTGAACTGTGAACGTTCTGACATGTAGGTGTGAGGTGCCATGGAAACACCTTTATGATCAGAAATCTCCTACATGAGGGAACATTTCACTCTTAACTTGAGCAAAAACAGCCGCTAGAATCGGAGGGAGAGGCTCTGCGCTGGCGGGGGCGTGGCCGCTTAGCAGGGAAAAGAGTCACACCTGAAGAGAATGTGGATAATTAGTGAGCGCGTGTTGCTGTGAGTCGGCGGTTTTTATTTCCGGTTCTCTTCAGTGAACATTTTTTTTCAGTTAAATTCTCACACATGCACGTGCGCCTTATTGCTGGCTTTTGAGCTCTGCACGTGCATTTTCTCTTTCTCTCTTTGTCTCTTTCTTTCATGCTGTTGTGCTTTTCATTTTTTTTTTCAGCTCACGGCATCAGTCACACACACACACACACACACACACTAGCCATATTCTCCTCAGGTGTGTGTCCTTTTCTCACTTACCTCACTTTTCCGGCGCCTCACACTTCACTTCGCTTGACCCCGCCATTCACAAACCACAGATTTAATCTGTTTTCTTTCAATTTCTTTAACTTGACTCCCGTAATTACCATCCACCATCCTTAACCTTTAATTATTAGTTGTATTTATTGCTTTTCCTTGGTTCATCAGGAAAGTTCATTAAAAGACATTTTTATTATCTTAATTGTTAGTTCCCACATGCACAAAGCAACATCAATTCAAAAAGCTCATAAGATGATAGATAAATAAGAGGTATTGATTAATTGTTTCAATAACTTATTGATTAATCGATTACCAAAATGATAATTAGAGGCAGGCTTAATTCATATATGTATTAGTATCAGAGTATTTGTGTTGGAACATAGCTCAAGTCAAGTTTAGCAAACGGTTGCTATTTACATCCTTCTGCTTCCTGTCAAGTCAAGCACCATATCTTTTTAGAACACGGTGGAAAAAAAACCAGCCACAATGTACTTTCATCACCATTACACCTGCATCTGACTCTGACTGAGGATGTGGTGGCACACAAACATCCTCTACAGGGTGTGAACGTTTTCTGTTTTTCACTTCTCGTCAGAACAAAACGTTACAAGTCACACCAGAGGAATAATGCAAGTTTATGCAAACTCCTTGAAAAAATTGAATGCTTGTGGTAAAAAAAGTAGGTGTAAATGTTTTTATCCAATCTATAAAGTTTTGGCAGAGGAACAATTAAATTTAAGATTTTTCTATTTAGCAATAAACTCTCAGACAGCTTTTTATTAAATTGCATAATCGATTCACTCGCACAGCTCTAGGGAATAAGTTAATAATTATATGTACATATATACAGTATGAGCTACTGAATAATTAATGCAAAACAAATATTTTCAGTTAACACAGACGCAATTTGGAGAAATGCCGACATCAATAAAATTTCCTGTCACCCACCTTCGCGTCATGACCCAATGTGTGGAAACCGTTGGGCTAGTAGGCCACTCGATGCAGAGATGGTACGAGATGATGCGCAACTGCGATGGTGTTACCCACAGTGTGAGGTATGAATATCCGATCTCAGCTTGTGTCATGAAAACCAAAGCCAGCATGGCTTAAATAATTGTGTACATTTTCGTTTGGATAGTGTGAAAATGCGTGACGCCGCTGGTTCCAGATAATTGTTCAGTGCAATAATTGTCGGTCTCCAGGTCAACGTTAGTTCTATCAGTCACACAGAAGCAAATGTGTCTGCATCGTTTTGCCAAATAACCGATTAATTTAAAAAACAAATTGGAATATATTGGAAATTAATGGTGTTTGTAGAACCGTTGTATAAAAGCAATATCGCACTCAAGGCCGCGCACTGAATATCAGTACAGGTGGTCCCCGACTTACAAACGAATTCTGTTCCAGGAGCACATTCGTAAGTCCGATTTGTTCTTGAGTCAGACAAAGTGAGTCTTACATGCCTTTCACACAGATATACAAAGTAAAGCATACCAATCCACTTGACAAAATTTTTCCCCGTTCCCCACACTGCCATCACGTGGCCTTCAAATCACAAGGGGAATCCCAGACACCATTTTGTCTCAGAGCTGTTTTCCACTGTATTGGACTGTGAACTCTGAGGATTTAAGGATTTTCCGAAATTAGAATTCAGGACAGCTTTAGAGGACAGACTGATTCATTGAAACCGGTGAGGGCGACTCATTTCTCCCACACCCCCACACGCGCACACATACAATATACCGAACTTTAGACATTTTATACATACATACTGAAAATATTGTATATAATTGTAATTATTGGTATCTGGTGCACTGCAGTGTCCTATTTTTTTTGTGCAACACACGTGAGCTACTTCTGTGATTGAACCGGAAGTGAAACCTTGGTCCATTTGTATCTGCAGAAATTCCTAACTCGGATGTTTGTAAGTCGGGTACTACCTGTACTGATATTTTTGTTACTCGGGCTACATGTGCATGCTTAGGACCGCATCACATCAGTGCTAATATTCATTACAACAGCACTCTGTCTTGTTGTGGTATGGCTTAATGGATGCGTGCATGCATGCTTAACCTGGACACCTTTAAACCTATGCATCACCTCATGTCTCTCTTCCCTCTCTTTTTCTCTCGCTTAGTCTCTCAGCATGTCTGTTTCTCTTCGCATTCCTTTGTCAGCATCTTTTGTTGTTGTTTGTTTTCCATATGTCTCGTCTTTCCATATGTTTTTCTTTTTTTCCCTTCTTTTTTTGTCACCGTACATATCACCCATTTTACCACTTCTTTTTATATCCTCTCCCCTCCTCTTCTTGCCCTAGCATCTTCCACGCTGCGAGCGCTCCATGTGTGTCTTTTTCGAGCCCTCGGCGCTTCTCGTCTGGAACATGTGTCCCCATGACAGCTTTTTATAGAGCACAGCAGCTTCAGCTGACGAGAGAGGCGGAGATTAGAGGAGGAACGATTTGGAAAGAGACAAGAAGAGTTTTACCCAGTGTTCTGTGAGAAAAGCAGGTCTGCTTAAGCATCGTAGTTAAATGGAAAATAAATATATGTCAAGCAAAGGTTGTGTGGTGTTCGTAGACTTGTGTGGGGGGGATGGTTTCAGTTGCATACCACGATTCTTTTATGTGGCAATTCATGTATTGCCACACTGACATCAAAATCTATTTTAGAGTTCATTTTATATACCTTTGCAAAATTTTGCAGTTCCTCTACAATCTCGTGCTCTAAACTACAGGTAGTCCCAGACTTACGAACATTCGAGTTACAAATTTCCACAGACATGAACATCTGTAGACACTGCAGTGCACCAGATACCAATATTTACACTCACTCATTGTCTGTATTGCTTTATCCTGTATTCAAGGTCGCGGGGGGACTGGAGGCTACATCCTGGACAGGGTGCCAATCCATCACAAGGCACACACACATAATCACACACTCATTCACCCACTATGGGCAATTTGGGAACGCCAGTTAGCCTAATATGCAGGTCTTTGGACTGTAGGAGGAAACCCACCAAGCACGGGGAGAACATGCATATTTCATGCACACAGAGACGGGACTCAAACCCGGACCCTGGAGATGCAAGGCGACAGTGCTAACCACTACACCACTGTGCCACCCCAATATTTACAATTATAAACAATATTTTCAGTGTCAAGTCCAGTATATTGTATGTATGTGGGGGTGCGGGAGAAATGAATCAGTCCGGAAGCACAATGATAGGAAATGGCTGTCCTGTAAAGCTGTCCTGATGGTGAATAATCCTAATTTCGGGAAAATCCTCAACAAAAGTTCACAGTTCAATACAGTGGAAAACAGCTCTAAGACAAAATGACAACCCGGGATTCCTCTCACGATTTAAAGGCGCAGAGACAACACTGTTAGATTTCACACTTCACTGCGAGGTTCATTTCCCTTGGCGCGGTTACGATTTTTGGCCACATGATGGCAGTGTTGGGTAAGGGCACAGAGATTTAGTCAAGGGGATTGGTATGCTTTACTTTTTATATTCATGTCAAAGGTTGTACAAAACTCACTCTGTCAGACTTAAGAACAAATCCGACTTAAGAACAAATCTGACTTGCGAACGTGCTTCTAGAACTGAACTTGTTCGTAAGTAGGGGACAACCTGTACTCGCACATTGGCAGGCGGCACAGCATCCTGTGGGGTTAGGGTTAGGGTTAGGGTTAGGTAGCCCTGTGAGGTAGAAGCTAATTATTATTACAAGTTATTTACTTATCATGATACGTACAGAATCATATATACGAATTGAATCTGCACCCAGAGATTGTGATAATATTGTATCGGGTCATTCCTGGTGAATCCCATCCTGAGGGCTGTGCCATTAGATTAATTCTGCAATTTACTCAATCCTCAATCCTTTGGTGCATTTGTGTTATGTCAGTTCACACTTTTAAGGTTTGATCAGTCTGATCCAACTCATTTAGGTCTGATCAGAACCCCTCAGTCCTCTCGCCAATTCGTGTGCACAGGGAATGGATTCAGTCACGAAATTGATTCAGGCCAAACCAAAAGGAACCGAAAGCCATGTAAGCAATGCGAGCGAAGCCTTTGCCACTTTTTTGACTGACTTCCCTTTTCTGAACCTTAAACCAGATAAAAAAAATTAAAAAAAAACATACAGTAAGTTTAAAACATTTCGGGACCCTGACTGCACTCTAATTCTGTGAGTGCTCGCTGTACAGATCAGCTTAAGTGTGTGCGTGCTGTCACGATCCACGTGCGCTTCGAGCTCGATGAAGGTGTGCTGCTGTTGTGTAACGTCTAAACCTGAGTCAGTACACGCTTTCGGAGAAGTAGGTCTCTGAATCCCATCGGCCCTCGATCCACTGACATCAGCAGGAAGATTTTTTGTGAGGATTGTGAATTCTGTTTAACTTAAAGACAGACGTGGCAGCTTTACAAGAAATCTCATCGCAAATGTCTAACGAGACATGAGGTCATGGCAAAAAGATTACACGCCGCCGTGAGAAAGGTTAAGAGCCTCTCATGTCCTGTTCTGACTGACACTGGGTTATAAATGCAGGTGAAGAGACAGGCCGTAGCATGAAAGGATGGTTCGGTATGAGCAGATTGCGAGGACGGTGTCCTGAGATGAGTTTCTCCACTGTAGCGTTGTACAGTAGCAGAAGGTGAGTCACGAATGCAGAAGCTCTAAGCAGAAGTTGTGCATCAGGATAAATCTTGCACGTGTTTCGACTTATTTATTTATATTGTACTGTGTTCATTTGATACCTTTCATCTACATCTGTGTGTGTGCATATTGGCCTTTTGCTCTGTGATGGTAAGTGTGTGTGTGAGCGTGCCAGCTGTGGAATGCACTCGGCTTAATGCGAGTGTAATCCTGCATTGAGATGGATAAATGATGGATGAACTAATTGTGGAATCTTATACTCCCTTTGTGCTCTCACTCTCCTTTTCTCCTTTTCGTTTCGTTTCTTTTTCAAAATTCATTATGAATTGATACTAAGCGTATTTATCCTGTAGCAGTCATTATAATGCAAAAGATTCCCCATTGCATCAAACTGTAATACATTTAATTTAGGAAAACGGAAACCAGGTTCAGGTTAAACTGCGATTCACATCAGAAGTGAATTTTTGTCCTCAAAGGGCTGCTTTCAGGAAGCAAACAGGTGAAAGTCCGATGGAGCGAGATCAGGACTATAAGAAGAATGCTTTACAAGCTTTAAAACGAAGCTTTTACGGAGTGAGGACAGTGTGCAGACGTGCATCTTGTGCGAGACCACGGCGCTGTCGGATAGCGGTCTTCTGCGTTAAATCACAAGTGGGGCGTCCATTTTTGCTTGCATGACAGTTAATGTACACCTGAACCTGGTGTAGCACGTTCACACATGCACAGCAGTAACTGGTGCGACAAACACTGTGAGTTATAAACAGTGACATATAAGACTATCCTTGGAGATTTATTTATTTTTTTATTAGAAAGGGGTAGAAGTGTTAGTACATCCCTTCTGAATTATTACGAAATGCAGATTTTGCAGTTAAATCTGTTTCAGATTACATTGAGGTTCAACTACACAGTGGGTTCCCATAGATTAGTTGGTAAACTGTCTATAGGAACAACTAATTTGCCACAGATCCTGAAGAGGGTGCGCTGTGGTCACCCGAGCTGCTGCTAGCTAGTTCATTTTGGTTTGGATAGTTCCCTGATAGTCCCAGTTAATTCCATTTCATTCCGTTTAATAGTTTTCCAGGGCAGTGGTGGCTCAGTGGTAGGTCTCTCGTCTGCCATGCGGAAGGCCCAGGTTCAATTTCCAGCCAATGCCCAAAACCCCAGCCACTGGATGAAGTGCCCATCCCAAGCCAGGATGAAATGGGAGGGTTGCGCAGGAAGTGCAACAACATTTCATAATTTTCCACAAGATGCCCCATTTTGGTGTGTGTCACAGTTGCCCGACAAGCAAATGGCAGCAAAGGATATTTTTTTTTCCCGGCAAAGCACAAATCATGTCCCACCCTCCTCTGACTGGCTTCATGTTCTTATCCTAACCAATCATCACTCCTCTCCCAACAGACTTTGCTTCCGACTTTTATTCACTGGGTTTCTACTGTAGCTTGATAAAGGGACACTGATAGGCTCCACCATTTCATATGTAGTAAAGCATCTAACCAATCATAGATGAGATTGAATTCTTGTGACCAATCATAACGGAGAGGTCGGGATTTGTTTGATCTTATTATTCATTTTGTTACAGTATATTTCTCATAGATCAAACGTTTTCTCACATCAAAAAGTTTTATTCGGACTAAATTTAAAGCACATCCGATCCATGTAGGCAGTTAAGTTGAAATCTCAGATTAGAAAGATTTCAATCTGATTGAAGAAATATTGTCCATGTAACTGTGGATAGTGTGTGTTTCCTGAGTAAGAGAAGAAGAAGCCTTCAACCTTTAGTTTGATTCTTTCTTTTCATCTGTCTGTAACTGACACCCAGGTTTCAGGCTTTTCTGGTTTAAGTGGTTAAAAGGTGTTGCCATGACGATACCCTGTTTGCGTTTTATTTTTACTCTTCTAACCATGAGCGCAAGGTGGAAATAATGATCTTGACCAAGCTGCTCGAGCTAAAGATTTTGCATAAAAGGGAAGGTAACCTAGCCTCTTCTAGAGTGATTGTGCGGTTATAAAATCTAATGGTGTAGAAGTGTGTGTGGTTTTTTTTTTTTTTTTTTTTTTGGATGTAGGTACAGTATTTAGGGACTCGACTTAGGATCAGATGAGTCACGAGTGTAAAAAGAAGAAATAAGATGATGAATCAGAGAGGTACAGAAGGGGAAGTGTGTCAGGATCACACCAGGATCACATCAGGGAGCAACATGTACAGTACAGCTCGAGAGAGACAGAGAAAGAGATTATTATAAATAGGTATGGTCATTAGGTTTATCACACCATGTTTTAAAATGGTGCACAGGCATGAGAGAAACAAACCTGAATGGTGGCAGGAGGAAGCAGCGCAGTGACGGCATCACAACACCCCAGATTATCACGTACGCTTTGCATACAAAAATAAAGACTTGCGTCATACACGATTAGCAGCAAAGGAACACTTTTAATGATGAGGTGAGTTTACACGGCTTGTGTCGTCCTCTCAGCAGTCCATTCGCTCCATTGGAGGCATCGTGTGTAGCAACATGGTCTTGCACCTCCAGGGTCGAGGGTTCGAGTCCCTCCTACAGACATGCAGATTTAGACTCATTTCCAAAGTCTATCCCTGAGAAATAAAAAAAAAAACCAACAACTGATATTTGAATGTGGAACGATTGACGGTTCTCTGTAGATGTTTTTGAACTGTCTTATATTAATGGAGACGGCACAGTGGCTTAGTGGTTAGCACTGTCGCCGTGCACCTCCAGGGCTGGGTTCGATTCCCGCCTCGGGGTCTGTGTGCATGAGTTTGCATCTTCTTGATGATTTTCCTCCTTCTTCTCTGGTTTCCTCCCAAAGTCCAAAGACATGCAGATTAGGCTAATTGGCGTTCCCAAATTGGCACCAAGTATAAAAATAATAAAAAAAAATAAGTCTCCTAGGATACTGTAGGCTCCAGGCCCTCGCGACCCTGTATACAGGATAAAGTGGTATAGACGATCAGTGAGAGAAAGTGATATTAATGGAGAAGTCAAGGTAATTGGAAGTGGGAAGTTGAAGCTCGAATTGATGCCTCGGTGCAGTCGAGATACAGAGTGGAAAAAAAAAATGAAGAGGAATGAATTTTTATATTTTGTTAGGATAGCCGGTGCTAGCAATGCACAGTTTATTTACCTACTCAAAACAGTAAACTGTCTATTCAGTGTCCTAGATTTAACAAGCAAATGTTATGTCTGTATGGCGATTGATCCTAAACAAGTACTTGTACACCGATCAGCCGTAACACCATAATGGAAGTGTTAAGCCCAGTATTGTGTAGGTTCCTCACCGGGGAGGCGGCATGACTCAGCAAGATCTCTTGAGGTTTGCTGTGGTGTCTGAGACCAGAACATTGGCAGCAGGTCCTTTGGGTGTTGTGGGTTGCACGGCGGGGCCTTCATGGACCAGACTTGCCATGGATGGATTGAGATCTAGAGTTTTTGGAGACACTTGGGTTCTTTGCTGTGTGTGGTCCATAGGGGTTTTTATTTTTATGTATGTATGTATGCATGTATGCATGTATGCATGTATGCATGTATGTATGCATGCATGCATGCATGCATCCTTGCTCTAATGCAAAGTGAAGTAAAAGTCTTATTTAATTGTGACTTAATTGTTTATGTGACACTAATTACAACATAAAATGTCCAGCTAAGGATTTACTAGTACCTACTATTCCATAAAACAAGAATTTTACAATTGCAGTATTTTCTGACCCTTCAAACCTCACGACTGCCACAGAGCCAGACATGGCCATGTGAACACG
>JAOTRS010000036.1:30850399-30869137 GCA_028565755.1 Dinotopterus cunningtoni
ACGCTCAGGCTACTGAACGGCTGATCCTGTACTTTGACCCTGGCTTCTTTCCAACTGGGACGAGGTTGAACGATCTTGAGTCACAGCCAGGTGTTGTCTAGCCACTGTGTTTACTGAATATTCTCCACAACAGCATAATTCATGCTGTTGAAAGCAAAGCGTTGTGAACTGATGTCCATTAGAGGGAGCCAGAGCTTCGAATTAAAGTCGAGGCACACGCGGTGTTGTTTTATTCCGGCCACATGGATGGAAACGTTCTTTCATTTGCTTAATTTACTTGTTGAAGCTTTACATCTCATACATTACATAATAATACACTTTTTTAGAATGTATTTATTTGTTTATTTATTTAATTTCTCTTTTTTCTTTATGTCGTAATTTTAATCCTAACTTTGGTGTGTACACCAGACTGGACTGCGCTCTCGAGTTCTTGTCTAATGACTTAAGTGAGCATGTCTGCCATCTTGGCTAGCGCAGGAGACAGGAAGTGGGTGAGACTGCGAGGAAGCAATGGGCAGAGGCACTCAGAAGCTCGGGAGGTTTCCCCAGACCGAGCGTCTTTTAAGGAACAAGCATAGCACCCACTTTGAACTATGCAAGCCTCAGTTTATAGTTTTTTGAAATCATTTGGATTGCAAATGTGAATCCGTAAATCATGCCGATCTGACTGTTTACAGCAACAATCATCAAATTTTACGGTGTGGTTATAAAATGTTAATGTTAATATGACTACACCCTCAGGGAGTAAGAGTAATAAAAATGACCATCTGAGATATCCTTGTACAAATGGGTGAAGGAGTGAACGACATAAAACTAATTTAATCTGGTCAGCACAGGAAAGACATTAAAGGTGAACTGTTATGCAAGATTCATTTTTAGTCATGGTTTTCACTTAAATATAAAAATATATAAATTTGTCCTCTTTCTATTTTTGTTTTGCCCAGATTTTCCAATTCGATTTGCCAATTCGATTTTCCCTTCTAATGTGACCTCATATAAGAGGAAACCCCTCCCCGGACTTGTTCCTCAGCCTCTGGGATGGGCGTGGCTCAGCAGTATTTCATTTACATAGACACGGAAACGGCGCGCTTAAAGAAGGAGTGAAATGAAGCTAGTTTCAGCTGTACAGTGAATAAAATGTTTTTATTACATGAGGGTTATGTCAGCTGGAGTCTTAACAGAAACAATTTAGGGAGCTCTGAACAAAATATGGGCCTAATCGTGGCATGCTGTCACGGACAGATGATCGGTGTGAAGTAGTTTTACTGTATGGAGTTTCACAAAATATAGGATAGTTGAGTATCAGCATTACCGCATAACCTGGGTATTAAAAAATGCAGCAATTCATAGAGATGGGGGTAAATAGATTATGCGTCACGGTCCTTTTGTGTGACAGTTTGCGCATTGCTGCACCGACTCAAATAGTTTTGTTTTTATTCATCTATTAAAAAATGTATATATATTTGTGCTATTTGCATTTGAGGGACTAAAATGTTGCGATTCCTCTATAATCCTACAGGTGGTGCGTGATAAATTATTTACATTAGAATTTTAACAAAAGAAAATTAACTACAAAAATATTTAATATTGAATTATGATATTTATAAAATCGTGATACTAACAGAATCGCAATGCAAATCGTTCCCTGGTGGTTCTTGTCTCTGATTAGTCGCAAAGTATGATTAGAAAAGCCGTTAAGTCTAAATGTACCTCGTGAACTTTCAGATTATTTTACAAACTGGACAAATTCCTTTCCGTCATGGTCCATTGTCCTTACATCCTAATACCTGGTCCTGTTTGTTTTCCACAGTAATGGTACTGGGTTGCATTATGTACACTGATTTAAACTTTCACTTTTATTAAGTTCAAGTTTTTACGTTTTTTTTTTTTTTTAATTATTGTTTTTTTTTAAAAAAGAAATATATATATTTTTTATTTTATTTATTTATTTATTTATTTATTTATTTTTTTTTTATTATCACCAGTTAACACCAATAAAACCTGACCTTTCCAAAGGCTTCCTACCAGAAGCTATGGATGACAGCGGAGGGAGTACGCGGCTAATCCGATTCCTCCCTGTTGTTTTCGCAGGGTGTGGAAGTCATTAGCCCGGCTCTATATTTGGACTGGGTGTCATGGTAAACGTGCCGTGTAGTAGGAGACGAGCTCGAAGCGGATGACTAAGACCGACATAGCTGCGCATTCCTATTATAAAATCTCTCCATCTCTTCATCTACACCTCTGTGCTGTTCACAGCATGGTTTAAACAAGTGTTCGTGCTGCTTTTTTTCCCCTTTTTTCCCTGATATAGCAGACTGGATGTTTTTCAGCTTCTGAATAGTAGCTCTGGAAGTCTCTCTCTCTCTCTCTCTCTCTCTCTTGCTTAGTCACTGCCAAGGCTAAATTTTGCTGTTTTTGGCTTTATAGTGCTGACTGCTTTTTGGGTGGAGCTTTGTATAAAAGCCACACCTCTAAACCAAACTTCAGTCTGTGTGTTCAGGCAAACAAAGTCTTAAGTGTGAGGGAACAAAATCACAGTATGTTCGTGCACACGTGATTTACTTTATACGTGTGTATGTGCGTGTGAGAAAACCCTTGTTTTTGTGGTATAGCCATGCATATCCTTAGTCTGTATACTGTATGTATGTATGTATGTGTGTATGTGAGAGTGTGTGTGTGATTTGACAGGCTTACCAAGTAACACATATATAGACTAAAGAGTCAAGTGCTCTGGAGAGCCACTCGGATTAACGATCATAACCGGATTGCATTGCGCACGTCCTTGTCTGTATCTGTACGCGTGCCTTCACTGTCCACTCCGTCTAGCCGTATTACAAAAGAAATCAAAATTTGCTTGTCCTTTTCTTAGGATCTGAAACGACAAGGACGGCTCTTTCATGCCTATAAGCTTTTTTTTTTTTTTACTTTACTATCAGGACCCCTAGATTATTTCCTCATTCTGGATTATTTCATTCACATCCTCACTGCAGGAATGAGGTTTAGAAGAACTGGCTCTTATTCTCTGATTAGGTGAGGTCCTTGTTTTAGTCTGTGGCTCATGACGTCATGGAGGATTTCAGGTTCAGGACACTGCACACTGACAAATTTGTTCGTAGGTTCGTGTTGAAGGGTTTGAATGATGTTCTGAAAAACCTTAATACAAGAAGAGAGGTAACAAGAATAAGGTTTTGCTTTAGGGGTTTTCACAGCTGCGTGTGTTAGAATTTGCATGAATTTCTCATAATAGCGAAAGAATAATTAAAGGTGTTAAAGCATCGCTTTTTTTTCTTTTCTTTTTTTTTTCCTCTATTTTTTTTTCTTCCTGTGGTATTGTTTCAATAATGATCTTAGTAACAATCTGGTAATTAAAAAAAAGGGTGGAAAAAAAGTTAATATGACTTTAGGATGTGTCTTTAATAAATATAATCAGGGAGATAGATCGAGCTGTAAATCCATGCTCTCGATTCGATTCAATAGCGCTAAAGTTTACACTCTGATTTGTCTCAAGCAGCTACATTTATTACAAGGTGTGAAGTAATTAAAACGCATACAATTTATTAAATAAACATTGAAGTTTTGTAGAATGAAAAAGTAAAATAGAATAGAAGGATTTCACTACAATAAAAGGAGCATTGAACTAGAGGAATGCAATTAAACTGAAGATAAAAGTTCCAATAAAAAAAATGTGTAAAAATTGGAATGGTTAACACTGTCACCTTGCAGTTCCAGGTTCGATTCCCGCCTTGGGCTCTGTTTGCATGGAGTTTGCATGTTCTCCCTGTGCTTGGTGGGTTTCCCTCAGGTACTCCAGTTTCCTCCCACAGTCCAAAGACATGCAGATTAGCTTAATTGGCATTCCCAAATTGCCCGTAGAGTGTGAATGAGTGTGTGAGTGTATGTGTACCCTGTAATGAATTGGCACTCTGTCCAGGGGGAGTCCCCTGGGGTAGGCTCCAGGATCCCCCCCCCCACCCCAAGGTATAGAAGCTGTATAGATGATGAGTGAGTGTGTGTAAGTATACACATTTACACATTTACAGTGGTTTCTAGCAAGATGTAATTTAAAAAGAAATATATACGTTACACCGAATGTGCAAAGTATAATTGTAAACTGAGAAGTACATAGAGTGTGAGTATGAGTGAAACATGGTGTATGAAATGAAATGATGCACGTGTCAGCAGTAGTAATATCATAATGATTATATTATTAATGATAATAATAGTGAGGATTGTAAGATTGCCTAAATAATAGTATGTAATAAAGTGTGAATTGGTGCTGAATCGAAAACTAACCTGATGTTTTGATGAATACAATCAACAAACGACAACAAACTTTAATTGCATGATCAATTTATTTGCATATATAGATAGATAGATAGATAGATAGATGTGCTTAATACTTTTGCAGAGTACTACTTTTTTTTTTAAACCTCCATTATAAGCGAGTTACCAGGTTTTCCATTCCTTTCCATGCATAGGAAAAGTTACTGTTAGCACTAATGCACTTCAAATTCCAGTAGATTAAGATCGGGTTGGAAATCCCTGCAGTTTTTCTTTACCGTGCTATCAGTATAATCAAGATGTTGATATCAAGACGTGACTAGTCAGAGCTTTTGGAGACTTTTGGAGATACAGCAGTGTTGCATCACCCTAAGATGATCTCAGCTGATTGGCCTCCTCACACGAATGCTATAAGTAAAAACATCCGGGGATTTTGTCTCCAGTTTGTATCTGCTTTGAAATATTCAATATATATTTCTTTACATATACAGTATATTGCTTTACATTTTTACAAATGAAGTCCAATTTCAGTAAAGCAAGCGGTTACTGAAGTATTTGGAGTTTTTTTATTTTTTATTTTTTTAATGCTCACCATCCGCTCCTTTCGCTTTCGTGATCTCACAGATTACAGAGCGCATATGTTATACGTGTAGGAAAACTCGGCTTCCAAAGGTATTAGTGGGTGCGCTAGTTCAATTTAGCATGATTAAAGTCCCACTAACACAACCCCATGTAAACATACTGGTCGTTGATCACATTATTTGTAATGAAAGCCTTTACATTAAATATTACAGTCTTTCCTTTTATAAAAAGTCTTTTCCTAGCCAATCGGAACATATAAAACGTCCGTGTTTGGGACATTATTAGGCATTTCCCACCTCTTTTCTGGTGTTTCCCACTCACATTTGTCATGAACAAAATAAGAGAGAAAATGTATGTAAGATGTAGGTTAATTCCTGATGACATTTATCGATTTTTATTAATCGATATAAAACTTCATCCGCAGCTAAGAGCTGAAGAAGGCTCCGTTAGGCTTTTCTAATTAGCTACTAAGTGAGACTTAAGCTGTTTTGGAGAAGGGTCTCTTATGTACAGTATATGAGGTCACAATAGGGGAAAATCTGATTTGCTTGTTTAAGCCTGGCCAATACAAAAGAAAAAATTCTCATATGTTTTACGTGAGTTCATGCAGACTTGATTTTTACTATGCAAAATTCATTTTTAGAGTCCCTGTTAAAAGTTAAATGGCCTTTATTGTCCAAAACAGACAAATACGTATGTATGCGTGGTAACCATGGTGATTTAGGTGTTTTAAGTATAAATTCAATGCAGCCATTACATTAGATTTTTTTTTAAAAAAATTGATCGCTAGTTCTTTTAAAAAAATATTCGAGACATCTGGTGTTTTGCTGGTAATAAATATACAAGCGGTGACACAGGCTATACCACATGGACTCTCCGTCTCCAATCCATTCTTCTCTCAGGAAGCGCACGGTTTGCGCATTTTTTGCTATAATATTTGAGGAAGGAGCGCTGGCGTTTCCCCATCGGGCGCACATGCATTGCAGCGCCTTATCGAGGCAGTGCATAAACACAGGAAAGCGGTGTGTGAACATACAGACGTCTCAGAAGGGGAAACGGTTTTGAGGAGCACACAATGCAGTACAGCATCCTGCATCTTTCATTTATTTTCATTAAGGGAAAAGAATGGTGAAAGTTCTGACCTCCAAGGACCAACAATCAATTGTTGCCTCAGCACTTTATTTATTTTTTATCTTTGTTAAAATTTATTGCATATATACTGTACAGAAAAAATAACTGTATCAGGTACATTTTATACCAGTTTTATTTAAAAACAAACAAACAAAAAAAGACAATTATAAAATGTGAAATTATAACTTTTTTAATTTAGAATTGATATAAAATTTTCTTAAAATAGTCCGTATTCTAATAATATAACACTTCCTTCATATTTTAGTACAAACCCAAACTCAAGACTATCCATATCCTGGCCTGTCTCATGTTTAGCGTTACATAACCATAGCCGGGAAAGTTTGTCTGGAGGCGAAATGGTGCTCCAAATTTTTCAACAAACTCCACGTTATCTTTAGGGTTGGAAGGTAACTAAGTACATTTAACTTTTTTTTATTATTAGTGTTTACTTTTTACTTTTACTTCACTACATCCTACTGCAAATACCTGTACCCTCTACATTTGTGCATGGCTTTGTGTTACATAATCGCAATGGTGCGATTGAAGCAGTAATATCGCCACCTGCTGACGTTACATAATCGCCACCCGCCATCTGCTACGTTACATCATCGCAATTGTGCGATTGAAGCAGTAATATCGGCACCTGATGACTATTGTATGCGATACATGACTTGCCTTCTGTCCGTAAAAATGGTGAGTCATGTACCAGGTTTTTGAAATCAGAAGCGGATGTGGTTTTTAAAAGTGCCGGAAATACTTGACTAAAAGCAAATTGAGCAAACCGAGCAAATTTTACCATTTCAGTCAGTACATTTGATACTTAAATACAGCCAGACTCCGGCGTACGAATTGAATTCATTCTGGAGGCAAGTTCTTAAGGCGAAAATCTGTATTACGATACGAATTTTCCCTTAAGAAATAATGTAAATGCAGATAATCCGTGCAAAAAAACATTTTTAACGCATTTTGAAGTGCTCCGTTTTTGAACATTGAGCGAAGACAACATTGGTATTGTGGGTCGACTCTTTCGAAATAGCTTTCGCTGACTAAAAAAAACTCCTAAAATTCACAAGTTCACTTTGCTTGGCTTTTCACTGACAAACGAGTTTTAAACGGCTCTCAGACGTTCGGTTCGTTTGTTCGTATGCTGAAAATTCTTGTGTGCCAATGCAAATTTCTTGCAAAATTTCAGTTCCTGAGGCGAAAGTTCGTAAGGGAGGGCCGTCGAATAGCGTGGTTCCACTATAAATTTGAAGCTGAGTACATTTGTACATTTTCCTCAAGAAAAAATGTAAATGAAAAACTTCTACATGTAATAATATTTTTAAGAGAAAGAAAAATTAACATACAGTCTTTAATACATTTTATTTTTCATTGACATGTTGGGCTATTTTCACTTTAATTCCAACTTTAATTTCCTACATTCCCCAGAATGCCCTTTGACTACCGCGAATGATGGCGCTAGTATAATTTAATTCTCACTTCATCTTCTTCTCCACCTAACGAGAGCGATGCAGCAGGCTTTAGTCTGAATACCACCACTGAAGATTTTAGGAGGAGCAGGAGGTGCTTGGTACATCTGAAGCATTTTCGTCACTCCCTGCATGATCTAAGGTGACGGCGACTAATCAGTGACTTCTAGGCCTCCTTATCAGCGAACAAGAGACTTATCCGTGCCCCGCAGATCCAGCTGAGCCCTTTCACTCCCATAGTGTTTGTTAGTGTGCATCAGCATATCTGCTGACTTCTCTCAGACCGTTAGAGAAGTATGAAGAGGAACCCGTTGCACAAACTTCGAGTTACGCGGTAAGAAGAACGACATGGCAGAAGCGATCAGAGATCCAGGGAACGACGAGAGCGGTCACGAGCAGTCTCGGCATATTCTCAGCTCGCTGTTTCACAGGTACTCTGTGTGTGTGAATCGCAGCTTGTCTGTATGTGACCTATAAACCACTGCTTCATTAGCTGCATCTTGAGATGTCGGTGTATATCACGGGAGCACAGTGTACACTGTTCGGAAATGAAACATTTTTATTTTAGAGCGGCCGGGCTATGGCGAGGTTCGTGCTGACAGGAAGTCTATTACAGCACATGAAGTGGTTTATTTCTCTAATATCTCGTAGTTGCATAGAGTGACATGTGTCAGCCAATCAGAAACCCAAACAGAAGAGGGCTACATCCATGATGAAGACACAGCAGTTATTCTTTCTCAATATCTCTTGAGTCATTTCAGCAAAAATCCTGATACATTGCAGTGTTTCCCACAGGTCTGAAATATACTTGTGGTGGTAGCCAGCGGAAACGGGTCGACATTACCTGTTAGCATAAAAGTGCTAGATCTTTAGCACAGTATTTTCATTTATTTGATACAGTATTTTTATTAATTTCACATTTCAGACCTGAAAACAACCTAAAACCTTCACTGATATTTTTTAATATTTATTTACATATATGGTTCAGGATTGTGCAATATAGAGTGACACATCTTTTTTCTTTTTAGCACAACTTAGGCAATATAATGAACTTGGGCTCTTTTTTCATTTTAACCAACTTTACAAACATGACTGAGCAAAAGAATAAAAGGGTCACGTAGGCAAAGAAATGGCAGGGATTCATAAAATCACGTGTTTTTATGGTTGTTTTTGTGACCTAATATGTGATGATAATAATAATAATAATAATAATATGCACATTTTTTACATGCTACATTTTTGCTTTAACTTTGGTGCTATACGACATGTCCGAAGCCTGCTCTGTCCACGCACACCGGAAGGATTTGGCCAATGCTACAGTATGTTGATGCACAGATCCATACTGTTTAAGTTTTAAGGGTTAATCCTCCTGTTTTTTTTGTTTTTTTTAAACAAGAGCCTGTTCACCGTGCGGAACCGTGCTTCTCTGCAGAGCATGTGCAACCGTCAATGCAACCTTCATTTTTTTTACGGCAGCTGGCATCTGCTGCATTTATTGCCTCTCAGTACGTCGCTCTCGCGGTAGCACAATAAACAGTTATAGGAGCAGTAGCGTGAGAGGGAACTGTCCGCTACCAGTTTATCAATTGTGGATGGCATCGTTGTCTCGGATCGATTTTTTTAAAAAGGTTGGGCAAATATACTTGGACGTCCGTCAATATACTTGTAAAGTATACTCTGTGTGGGGAAACACATTGTGTTTTACTTTTAATGCAGTCTGAACAGTGGTATTTTTAGTAACGAAATGCAACGAAAGACAACAAAAACAGCTATTCGCATAATTTTAAAGTTTGAAGTAACAAAATCAGTTTCCAAAAATGTATTGTAATGTCATCTTACTGTGTATTGGTCCTTGTCATAGACTTTAGGTGTATGTTCCAAGAGTTAAAGTTCATTTCACCACCAGCTTTGGCAGCTTTAGGACTCTTCATTTTATCCAAATTCCACTTGTCTATCCGATAACTCCGAAATCCGAAAATTTCATGCTGAAGAAATCTGAGCTAATCCTGATTTTTCAGCATTCCACTTCCCCAAAGCTTGATGCTTCCGCCACCATGCTTAACAGTTGCTTGGAGTTGAATGCTTCACCTTTGCTCCTCTAAACATTTCTCTGGTGAAACTTTTCCTTTAGAAGTCTTTTTCTTTGTCTATTCGTCAGCTGTAAACTTTAGTCAACCTCAAAGGTGTCAGTTTTATACCAGGGGCTTTCTTCTTGAACGTTAGTGTATTAATCCATGGTGATGTAAAACTGACTTGAACGTAGACAGTGACACTGGTGTTTAAGCAGGCTTTTGCCTCAGTGGTTCCTGGTTTGTTCCTGACCACCCAAACCAGTTTCTTCTGAGCAGAGGGTGATCATTTGGGTTTTCTTATAGAGCTTGGCGAGAGTTGGTATACCTCCCAGTTACATACACTCATGTACACTTGTTTGAACTGAGCTGTGAGTCTGTAGTTGTTTATTAATGCCTTCAAGAAACATTCCTGCATTGTTTAAATCTTCTGTCCTCTTTCTTAGATTTTTTCTGAGCTTCTTGGACTTTTGCATTGGACTGTGTGTTGGTCAGTCCAGTGAGCGCTGTCAAATAAACCCCTTTTTTTATGCTGGGAGGAAGAAATACCATATGGAGTCAATTATATTCGCTATAAATAAGAAATGGGGAGACCTTGGTTTTGGCAAATGAAAAAAGATTTTGTGATTTTCAGCGCCACTGAATTAATAAGATAAATAAGTTTGAATATTTTTTACATTGAATTTAAAATTGTGATCCTCTGTTGATATCAGAACACCCAGAATGTCAAGGTTGAACCCCTTATGCGCCAATTCCTTTTTTTTTTTTTCTTCTGTTAAAGATGTACAGTATGTCATCTTGTGAATCATCATACTTCCACAGAAAAAGACCATTAAAAAAAAAAAACTCACTGAAAGCCTAATATTATTGTGATGAGTGTACGACAGGCTGTTCAAGTCCGCCCGGGACTTGTGATGAAATTTCTTGTGAAGGCAGACGTATGTGTGTTAGTGTAGCAGGGGACTGTGTTCTGTCATTCTGCATAGTCAAAAGTCCCGGATTGACTCGAACACCCTTGTCTGACCACAACTCTTGGCAGACATTTATTTCTGGACTATGAGAGGCAGTGGAGATAATGAGATAATAAGCGTCCACTGTTTTACATCATCATCATACAATACATATAGTGTATAACTGATTATTAGCACACACGGTCTTGATTGTTTTATTCTTAGTCTAAGTTTTATTGTGCTTTTGTCAGAGCGGTAAACATTTGCAGATGTCTCCGTCAGAGTGTATCTAATTCAGCCTGCTGTAAGCCTGTATCTAATTCCGACAGCTGCTGTGGTTTTGCAGTTTTTTTGGGTTTTTTTTCGTGTTTTTTTTTTTTTTTTTGGAGGCAATGAGTATTTTTGGAAAGAATGAAGTCGTAGACGTGCTAGAAAGGATTCTGCTTGCAAAGAAAACACACAACGCCCTCTGTCCTTCGTCACTGCTTTCGTAGGCTGGCTCCTTATTTTCTTTTACCTGGAGCCACAGTGAAAGAGGCCTCTGTTCTGCTTCTGTCTGCAGTGGGGCCTGTTCTCGCACCCTCAGCAAACACAGGCTGTTTAACCTTTCTGACCAGGATTGGATGCCTTCCATTCATTTTTTTTTTCTTTTTTTTTCTCTGAAGCATACTACCCATCCTTTACTTTAAAAACTTAGAGTGCCATCTCTAATGCAAACTTGTACAGAGGTATGATCTGATCTGACATCACTGTTAAGGCAGTTTTATGAGACAGCTGTGCATGACATGCAGATGATTCAGGCTCGTTTCGAAGTTTTATGATGACGAGCGTAACCAGACAGCCAGGCTGATGTCACGCTGCTCCGAGTGAGATGAGTTAAATAGCTAGACAGTGTATTTTTCTTAAAAACCGCACCACTTCCTTAAATTAGAGTTAGACTTTTAAAAAGAGTGGAAAATTTTTAACTGGCTTACTCAGGGATATTTATAGCTCCGTGGCCATTACAGCCTATAGTCAGGTTTAAGACTGACCAGAATAGCACTGGGGCGGGATCGCACATGAGGACGCGAGTTCTGTGCATAGATTCAACACATTGTACAAGTAGGTTTTAACCATGTAATGGTTTTAGTCTTTTAAGCAAGTTCTACCGTATGGGTTGATAGGCATATTTTAATACACAGTTGGTTTCCATCCTGATCATCAGCCCATAGCGACACAAACCCAGACATTTTATTTGTCCTATATTAGTTTCCTGGTGCTATTTTTAAAATGTACTAAACATCACCACATTATGGAACGTTCACGAGACTAGCTTGTTCATATCTGTCCCGAGGCCATTTTCTTAAAGGAAAACTTGCCGATGGTTTCAAAGCATTAACACTGGAGACTCCTTCAACAAATGTTAAATCAACCTTTATACACGCTTGAGAAATTTTATCATGTCAATGAGTTGTGTTAAACAACACCACAGTGTACTTTACCTTTTTTTTTTTTTTTTTTTTATCTAATGTTATTTAAGTGAAACCGGGACTTGTGATGATCTCGTGAATGAAGGCATAAAACCGATTGACATGTAGAGAAGACTTCAAGCATAGTACAGAGATTAACCTCTTAGCCGCAGTAAAACATTTGAACGGTGCAAGCTTTTTAAAGGAGGACGCATGTCTGTGAATGACGCTCCTCGCTGAGGTGGTTCAGAGCCCACTGCTGTTGTTCCCGTGAACATTCAGTGTGTGGAACGCCTGATCCTTGCAAAGCCTTGAAAGATGTTGCGGAAAAGACGCATCTGTCTTACACAATCTGTGTACACAGTCGTCCACCAGCACAATTTACACGTTACAGGAACTCTGGGACTACAGGAAGGCTGGGAGTTATTGCCACATGCAAAGTCCCAAGTACAGATAAGTGCAATAGTGTAGGAGGGGATTATATAGAGAAATAAAGGTAACTTTTACTGTCATAACTGTTTTCTGTTCTTCTGCACAATCAAAAGTCTTTGATCCTGTTGAGCGAATTCTTGTGAATTACTTATTACTACAGAAACTATGTGTAAAAGTGTTTAAACTTTTCTATTACTCAGTATTAAATTAAGATCTATTTTTGTACCTGTAGTTTAAATCTAGCTCATTTCTTCTTGTTTAAATATCTCGTGTTCTTGAAATAGATAAATTAACTTGTTTTTTTTTATACTGTATATAACATAGCACAACTGTTTTGTCTAGGGGTCTGCTAACAAAATTTTAGTAAAACTAAACGCAGAGATGTATATTGTGCATGTCACTGAAACATATAGCTATGGATATGCTGTGAGCTTTGCCATAATACATTTGTATTCCTGATTAATAAATCACAGTGCCACAGAGTTGTGGATTCTGATTGTACAAATGTTGCAAGTTGGAGATTTCCATCATGGAAAAATCTTGCACTTTTTGGTTAACAAGACAAGCTGCTTCACTGAAATTAACTTCAGTGGAAAAGAGTAAAAAAAAAAAAAAGTCTGATGACTGATTATTAAAATAGGATTGAACATCATGACCATTCCCTACCATTCCTTGGGTATAAATGAATTAACTACTTGAGGATATGCTGTTATAGGAAAACAGTCATATTTGTTAAAAACAGTAACTGTACTTTGCATCAAGTGATGCTCTTAACATCATCCTCCCAAGTTTTTTATTCCTCAAAAAAACTCTTTAATCTGCATTTATTAGTGCACTATATGGCCAGAAGTTTGTAGACATATCACTCTCATTTTATTGTTAAACATCTTGTTTTAGCATTATAATAACCTCCATTATTCTGCGAAGGCTTTCCCATTTTTTTCTTCTTTTTTTTGAGTGGTTATGGGGATTTGTGCCCATTTATGACACTTGGCAGGCACACTTGTCCAAAGCGACTTACATTTTTTTTCACTATACTGTACATCTGAGCAGTTGAAGAGATAAGGGCCCGTGCTCAAGGACCCAACTGTGGCAACTTGTTGGTGCTGGGGTTTAAACCAGGACCTTCCTGTCACTAGCCCAATGTTTTAACCACAAGCTACCCCTGACCCTATTCAGGGGTATTCCCTATACCCCTGTTCATTCACATGGACATTCGTACAGTGCTGGCGATAAGGCCTGGGATGCAGTCTAACTTCCAGTTTTTTCCCCCAAAGGTCGAGTTCTTACAGTCCAACCTTGCTGAGCCATGTCTTCATGGAGCTTATTTTGTAACGTGTAGCCTTATTTTTTTCGCTTTTAACAGTGAAGGGAAATTTTTAATGCTACAGCATACAAAGAAATCCTGTACAAGCGTGTGGAAACAGTCTGGAGAATGCCCACTTTTGGGTAAGATGGTCAGGTTGTCCACTAGAGCTGTGAATTCTAGTTAGTCTTTTGAGTCGATTTCGTTCACTTTGGGGACGTTGCAATTATTTTATTAGATTCAATTGCATTTACGTTTAAAATCTGTAAGAAATATAGCTGATTGGAATAAATCAGACATTAAAGTATTAAAAACTACTTAAAGTATCTAAATACACTTACAAATTATGTAATCCTTGTTGTTTATTGTTTAAATTTCATGTCTTGTACAGTGTGATAATCCTAAGCACCAACTGCCTATAAATGCCGATGCAGTACTATTGTAAAACGTGAGTATATGTTAAAGATTTGAGACCATTTAATGTTTGAGTGTGAATCTAAATAACTGTTATCCGTTTTTCATCATTGATTTAATCACACAACTCTAGTTTTCACATACTTTCGGCCATGTGTAGTGCACTTTAAATTTGTATGAACAGTGAATTACCTTAGATTTGTTTGTGTAGTTAAGGCAATTAAGTTATATGAAATAAGTGGTTTATAACAATTTTGTAGTTGTTCTATATAACTACACTTCTTTGTACTGCAGCTGAAAGTTCCTAGCTGTGCTGAGCGTAAATGCTGCATGTGAGGACCTTAGAGATTCCCAGCATGATTCAGAAAGCAACTTGAGGACGGTCTTAAAAGTCCAACATTTTGGAAAACTTTGACCTTTTTGGTGGAGGCGTAATAATTGGAAGAGCAATTCTACAATACCAGGCATTGTTCATTTTGTGAAAAAAACTAAATAAATACCACAATCACATGCTTACTGCCTCTATCCTGTAATGAAGGCAATGAAACACTGGTTTTAAAGCATTATTATTTTCTTGTTAGTGTAGTGTAAAGGGTCAGCTTGTATAACATGGGTCTGTACAAGAGTTCTTTTAAACATGCAACATGCAAACAAGGCAGCAGATCTCTGCTGTGTGTGTGTTTGCCTGTTAGGATGAGAATCCGTTTCCCCGGGGGAAATGCGTTCAAGCCAGGACATGCCCGCTGGGAAATTCCAACCAGTTTTACAATGAGATTGTGATAACACGTCTGCGCAGTCAAAACACAAAATGGCACTGAGTTCACTTTTTGGGGAGGGTTAGGAGGAATATTGCACTCCTGCTGGTTGCATCTTTGACCCCTTGTATGGGGACAGGGGAGCGTTAAATTGTCCTGCAGGAAGTAGTAGATAGCTGAGCTTGAACTTGTAAGTTAATATGTTACCAGAACTTAATGCCATGAAAAGTATTGAGTTAGGGTAGAGCTACAGTAATATGTTTGTGGAATAGATTAAGAATTAAGAAAAGATTAAGAATGGTCACTTTTAATTACCTTTTGTTTTTAATATATTATTGTATCCATATGGCATGCGAAAGTCTAATGGACCAGGATCAGGAGTTCTAGGAGTGAAATTAGCTCTTTAATAAGCACATGACTATAACGAGCACAGTTGATTGTTGAACCTTTTTCCTGATTATATTTAAATACTGGCCCTTGCGAATCCCAGAAAACTGTAAGCAGCTGATTGGCTGGAAAGCCGGTGGACTTTAAAATTTAAAAAGGTCTGGTCAATAAAATTTACTTGGAGCGGAAGTCCGAATTTCATGTTTGTGTTAGAAATCAGATCTCTATATATTCATTCATTGTACGTCTATAAGGACTAAGCAATGTAAAATTTCCCTAGCACTTCAGTAATATTTGACATTTTTCAGTAACTGTGTTCAACATGTGGAAAGTTTGAACTTTAATGGCCTTATACAGTATATTTCCTTGTATTTGTATGGAATATAAACAATAATCTTTAATCAGGCTTTAGTGATTTTTTTTTATTATTATTTGCATGCTGCTGGGATGTAAAAGGACTCTGATTGCTCTGTCATACTGGGCTCTCGGTTCGGACTGCTGCAGATATGTTTGCTCTAACAACTGGGTCAGAGGTAGCTCAGTAGCTCAATTTTGTCATATGGTTGCACCATATGGTCATCACCACAGTTTTGGAACAAAGGAGACAAACTTTTAAAACCTCCTGCAGGAGGAATTAACGTTCATTGATCAGTTCATTCATCACTGAACTTATTTATCAGAAAAGCATCAGGGTTCGGACAGAACTGTCACTCACGCCGGATATGGACCGCGGTTCGCTATTTAGAGAGACCTGTTTTAGACTGTTGTGTGTTACCAGCTTTGTGGCGACAGTTTGAGGAAGAAACACACATTAAGGTGTCCAAAGTCTTTTGACCATCTAGTTAGGGTATATATTAGTACTAAAGTGTCTAATTGGAATTGGTTGCAGGACCCTTAATGTAAGAAACACTACCAGTAAACACTTTACCTGAAATTGTGTGTGTGTCAGTGCAGCTTTTATAAACCTTTTGTAGACAGTGTGTATTACTCTCCTTATCCAGGGCAACGTTTGTTTATGTATAGTATGTAGTGATAAGAGATCTTTGAAAGCTAGTTGTTCTACAGTAATAAAGCAGTAAAGTGTAATAAACACACACTGCAGTCTGCCAGACACACTTCAGCTTTCATCCTCCAACTGTCAACTGACGCCAAAAAAAAAAAAACGGTTCGGTGTGTGTGTGTGTGTGTGTGTGTGTGTGTGTGTGAGACACCTAGTTCCCTACATAGTGTGCGTACACGCTGTTGTTTAATCTCTCATGCAGTGCGCGTGTGTAGGGAACATTGATTTGTTTGGAACGCTGCTCCTTGGCTCCGCCTCCTCGCGTTCTCCCCTGCGTTCTAATTGGCCCGAAGTTAGCCACCAGATCCAGCGAGCGCATGCACTGAGAGCCGCAGATGAAAAGTAGTGAGACAAATCTGAGCGCTTTCAATGTGAGTGCGCGCGCGCGCCGCCGAGTCTGTTACTCACATTAAGGTAAAGAAGGAAAGAAAGAAAAAGAGGCAAAACTCAAACAAAAAAGTAAAACAACTGGAGTTTGTATGCAATGGTCGGAGATCACAGTATATCTGGGGAGAGCGCGCTCACTCAGCGGTCTAAAAACGGATTAAGCTGTAAAATGGTCCTGCAGGCGGTGGGCAAAGTCCTAAGGTGAATGCTCAGATTTATGTATTTTTTTAATTGATTAGTATTATTTTTGTGAAATGTGAAACTTTGCATTGAGTTTAAGCTGCATGGCATTGCTGTTTTGTATAGATATGGATATTTTTCCCGTTTTGCACTTTAATGCATGGCTTGAGTGCTGTATAAAAACCCACTAAAGTCAACTTCTGTAAACTGCCCTGTACAAGAGATATTAGCCAAGACCAACAGCAGAAAGTGGGTTCATTTTTTTCTTTCTTTCTTTCTTTCTTTCTTGTCTTTTTATATGTATATATGCGTAAAAGTGCAATTAAAGCCTGAGGTGTGTGTTGATCTCTTATCTATGCACTTGATCTGTGTTCAGATCTTCTTGTTCAAACACATCTGTCTTGTCTTGGAATTACCCTGAGGATTTTCAGTGGGCTTTTAGGACACAGACTTGCTCTGTCTTGTGTGTTTTAGATTGTCTTCACCAACCCGAAGACCTGTCAGTGCATGAAAAATGTGATGGTGCATTAATTAATGCACACACACACACACACACACACACACACACGCACACAGAGTTTTGTGGCCTGGAGCGATATAATGAATAATACTATTGCAGTTGACTTTTAGTTAAGGCCATTTACATCTTAAAATGAACCTATGCCCAATACACAGTATTATGAGTACAACTTGCAATATTATGAGTAAGTCTATCTATCTATCTATCTATCTATCTATCTATCTATAGTGTGTATATACGCTACCAGTCAAAAGTTTGGACCCACCTTCAAATTCCATGGTCTTTCCTGATTTTTATTTCTTTTAATGCTAAAGGCATTCAAAATATGCAATAGTATCCTTTGAACAGTTGATATTGAGATGTATCTGCTACTCATGCTCTATAAAGCCTTCATAACGCCTCTAATATAAGGTGCTGGTTGTTAATTGATGTTCTTTGAGGCTGGTAACTCTAAATAACCTTCTCCTCTGCAACAGAGGTAAGTTTTTGTCTTGCGCTCCTGGGAAGGTCTTCATGAGAGAAAGTTTCATCATGGTGCTTGATGGGTTTTGCACATGCACTTGACACAATACTGTTCTTGCAAGAACTATTCCAGAACAGCTGACTTTTATGTCTTAAAATAATAATTGGTGGTGGTTGTTGTTAAATAATTACCTAATGCCATAAGTTATTTCATAGTTTTGGGGGAAAAAACCTTCAGTATTGTTCTAGAATGTAGCAAATACATCCCAACTTTTGTCCAAAGTTTTGACTGGTACTATATGCTATATATGTATGGGCATGGGGAAAATCTTTTTACTTACATATCATGACTCTTTTGTGTGGGAATTAATGTAATAATAATAATATTTGCATTTGAAGTAGGAACATGTTGCTGTTCCCCTACAGTCCTGCAGGTGGTGTGCTCTGAACTATTTGACAAAATCTCGTAGAAGCAAATTATTTGCTAAACTTGCCTAGAATTATAACAAAATCAGAAACCATGTAAACGGGATATTTAAAAAAATATATATCGCTATACAAATCAAATTGGCACCTGGGTATCGTGATATCGTATCAGGAGGTCCCTGGTAATTCCCATCCTTAATATATCCCTTACACATTACACATTTTCTTAATGACTACATTAATGTTACAATTAATCTCCTGGAACATCAATGAGACAATTATACAACTTAAAAAACTTGGCAGCAGTATCTCGAATATGTATTTTACCACTTTTTTTTTTTACTACTAAATTTAAGTTACAAAAACATTTAAACTGAAATTCAAACTATAGATACCATAAAGTGACTTTTAGAAATACAAGTATTGAGTCAAAAAAAATTCCAATGTTAATTTGAACTAAAGGCTTTTTGCCCCTA
>JAOTRS010000036.1:30875314-30885422 GCA_028565755.1 Dinotopterus cunningtoni
CGACGATATTTATTAACTGATCGTGGGTCATAAATATCGTTATCATGATAAAAATACGATTAATCGTGCAGCCCTACCCCATATTTACACTTAGCACGGAATGCTAACCCAACTCCGCTTTTAAACTGTAAATACGTTTATTGAAATTATGTTACTGATTCAAACTATTCATATTATTAGCATTTCCCTCATGTTTGTTGAAAAACTGCTGGAGAAAGAATTTTAATGGCTAGAAGTATACTGTTTTAAAACTTATCCTCTTCCAGTCTTTCGCCTCGCAACAAAACCAGTTGTCTTATTGTTTATTTTTTCAAGACATGGTCCTGAATCAACCACATGAGTAATGATGATATCGAACATGATGACCATTGGGTTATTCTGTTTTAGCATCATGGTGAAGTCAACAAACGTTTTGCAGCTACAAATGCTCTCCTCTTTTCAGTTTGTGCAGATGGTGTTCGGACTGCTTGTAGATGGTGGTGATTAGTGTTCAGGGTGGACAAGAGCCTCCAGTGCCTTAGGTGTGTGTGTGTGTGCGTGCGTGTGTGGCAGATCGACCAGCCTAAGAGCAACAAGGACACGCTGTATGTGCGGACCAGAGGCCAAGCAGGATAACATGGGAACAGCTGCTTAAAGAGCAGAGGCACACTGCCTGCACACACATCCAGACATTTATACAGTAGCTCTGCTGTTATTGGCCAAATCAATTGCAATATAGAAGCCAGCCAGACTTGAGGCCAATATGGCATAAAATCAAGTTTTGCTCTTTTTACTAAAAGGGTCATTGAGTCAGTGAAAAGCTCTTTAGTCAGGCTAGACAAGAGCACAGAAGTAGTCGCGGCAGATGCTGTTACAGTGATAGCCCAGTGAACACAGATGCTTCTCAAATTACCCTAAAGAAAAATTGGTTTTATGGGTACACTCACCTGTTTCATCACATGATCGACCAGAGTAATGAGGTATTTGTGTCCACAGGCGGAACTGAAGAATTGTCAAGGTGTAAAAACGACAATTTGCCATTAAGTGTTGCTAAACATAAAGAGTTTATTGCAGAGAAGAATTACTTTGAAAGATTTAGAGCTCTAGTGGAGCACAGTGTTATATGGTGCCAGACCAGTGTGTGAAGTTTATGGATATTCTTTATCTATAAAAATACAGTAAATATTTATTCTGTGTTCTGGTCAGTGGAATTATAGCATTTGACTACAAGACTTGACTACAATAATGTGTCACTGTTCCTAAATTGTATCCTGTGAACGCCCAGATTTACATTGCAACAGTTTTTCATATTGCATCACGGATTTCTTTCGGGTCATGCAGAGCTTTTTAAAGTGGCATGGCAGTATTTTAAATACTACTTTCATTTTAAATACTACTCGTTTCCCACCTAACTAATACACTGCTTACTGGTCCAGTACTAGAACTCTGGATGTGGCCTCGTTTCAGGATTCACACAGACTGGACTGATTTACCATCACAAAGTAAAGAAAATAAAATATTTAAACCCTTAGGATTTTTTGACAGATGAAATAACAGTCACTATTGTCAGGTTAAAGGCTTCTGAGATCATTGTAACTAACTTTAATACAGACAGCATGCAAGCTTAACGGGTATGGAAACTAAACGAAAGCATAAATTATTATTAATATTTCTCTCAGATGTAAGAAAGGAGGTTGACTAGAATTACACAGTATTTACAGTAAGCATTGAATGCCGAGCTAACTGCCTGTTGACCAAGCAGCATAAATTTTGTTTGTGCTTTTAAAGTTTTAGGAATAGCAATGTTGCCCTCAGCTTAAGATTTTATGTGAAAAGATTTGAATTACACAGTAATTATACTTAGCGTCGAACACCTACTACATCACTCAGCTACCATTTATTCTGTTATATTGAAGGGATAGTTTGGATTTTTTCAAGTCTGTCTGAAATCAAAGTTGAGGTGCATACAAGTACATTACAATAGACCTTGGTCTTGGAACATTGCAATTGTCCTGCTCTGCACACCATCCGTGAAGTTTCTCATCCGGAATGTGAGTACTATGTCAGTAATCAGAGTCAAATTCCACAACCCTTGTTCCACACAAAAATGCATTCCAAAGTCCATCTGAGACTCGTATGAACCTTCTGCAGTCCCACTGATGTAGATTAAGTTGGTATGTTTCAAAGTTCTGTTGTATTTAGTACAAATTAATCTCTTTTGTTTTCCCAGAAATCGTCAGACATGGCTAGCTCTGGTTAGCAATACAGCTGGTCTCAGTTAGCCATATAGCTTGTTCCAGTTAAAGAAAAGAGTTAAATTAGTCTTAAATTTATAACGAACTGAACTCTCTCTTTAATTAAATCCAAACTTGTCAAGTATAGCACTATCAAAACATTTGGATTTGTAAGTATCACAAGAATATCACATTCCACCTTTCTTACATGATTCGAACAGCTATTTTTAAATAACAAAATAAACGTAAGGTTTATCCATCTGCCTTACTGTCTGGCAAAATAAAATTGTACAACCCCAAATCTTAAAATAGGGAATGAGGTAAATGCTAAAAAAAAAAAAAAAAAGTACCCACCCCTCTTCCACACAATCTGCTTGTCTGTGGTTTTGATAAATTGTACCATGAAATAAAGTTAACGCCCCAAAACCTCATGAACCAGTCAGGCCCCCTTTATGGCCTTCACTCCTGCTAGAGGATTAAGTAGAGGGTTTGATGTTTGACATTGGGTGTGGTGGAGTGAAAGTGGGGTGGAGGTCTGGTTGCAATATGACCCTTCAGCACTAAAAATAGCCCAGGCAGGAAAAGCCTACATGTCTGGGGACCTCATTGGTTAATTACAAGCCAAGGTTAAGAGCAGCAGCAAGTACGCACACTGCGTGGGCTGCGCAGCTCATCTGGCTACTGGGGAGTTCGTGCAAGTCTGGAAAAGCATGAGGCTTTTAATTTCGAGGTGCTGATTTTGAAAACTAGAATAATATTGTAAATCAAGGATATATTGTGATAAAAGACACTGAGAATTTAACTTCGTAGCCTTTAGACATGCCCTTAACTTCTACACTATTTTTTTTCCTTATACGCTTAATAACGCTTAAAATGGCTAAGGAAGCTGAAAATGCCGAATATGGAAAGCTTGAAAATCAGCCTAAAAGAAAAGAATGCCAGCCATGATGTAGACCTTGAGCTATTTATGCTGCATTTTTCTGACATCCCTACAAGTGCGAATATAGGAACTAGGAGCCGTAATAACCTATTTCAAGTTTCTGATTTTATCCTTCATTGAAAATTATCTCATTAAGAAGAATATAGCACCGTACACAAATGTAGATGGAAGCCAAATTTAAAGTGGTACATAAATACAAGCTATATCTGTTCTAACGGACTTGGAATTTTGTTTTGTTTTTTCTTGGTGTGTGTTTAGATTAGTTTTGTACGAACTCAGTGAACTTTGTTTGAGTTCCCAAAATATTTGTGTAATTTGTAAATTATTCATTTAGCCACTGCAGTCCTCAACCTGAACCCCAGAACAAATGATGATTATAAAGACCCCATCCTTTCCAGTATTGTTCAGTATTTTATTTATTTATTTTCACAAGGTTCATGCTTGACAAAACCGCCCAGTACCGTGGGCTTCCAGTCCCAATGCACACTTCTTGTACATAACTGTACAGTACTGTGCAAAAGTCTCGTGCCAACCCTTAACTAAATTATGTAGATTAAATGAAAGAGATGGGAACAAATGTTTTACTGTGAGAGGCTGCAAAGTTTCTAAAAATGCATTTTAAAACTTGGTTGTTTATGTAATAACCTCAGCAGCAACCTCATTTCCCTTCTCGTCAATTCCAATCACTGAGTATTTACCTTATTAGTGCCTGATCATCTGCACCTGTTCCTCACTGATCTTTATGCTTAAATGATTCATATGTAACTATTTGACTTAACAAACTAAAACATTACTGTGAAACTGGTCAGGTACAGGGACTGGACTGAAAATGAGGGACAAAAACTTGCCAAAAATTAGACCAAGTTAAAACGAGACAGTTTGGCTCCTTGGAAGCAAAAGATTAAGAGACCAAAATGGTGCAAAGTTGGAATACATGAGACTTGAGATAGGAAAGAAAGACTAAGAAAACTTAGACGGTTTAAGAGAGTTATATATCTAGCATCCAGACATTTAAGGTGAAGCGAGATAAAGAGCAAAGACAAAAAAATGTAAAGTCTAGGCCTAAGTAGAGATGGTTTAGGAATCTATTGATCTTTATGGCTCACATGTAACCTTTTTTTTTTTTTTTTTTTAAACCAGAAGTCTGAAATGAAACACCATGGAAAAACCAGACCATAAAAAAAACAAGAAAGTATGGCAAATGGAACTTGTTTGTAGTGACACTGCTCATCTATCTGTCTGTTTTTACAGGAAGTCTAAGACGAAGCCGAATGGAAAGAAGCCACCCACAGAGGAGAAGAAGCAGTACCTAGAGCCAGACTACACCAAAGTAAGGGTCGTCGACTTCGACCTCAAGGAGCTTGTGGTGTTGCCACCTGAGATCGACCTGAACGAATGGCTCGCCAGTAACAGTAAGCGTATTAAGTTACCTTTCCTCGTCCTCATTGTCTCTCTGAGCATGGGCTTGCTTTTTTTTTTTTTTTTTGGTTTTGTTACTCAGTAGCCTGGTTTAACTATGCATGTTTCAGTTGCAAATAAATTCCAAATAGGAATGTTACAGAGTTGAATAACAGCCAGCTTTAGAGCCGAAGCCTCACTGAAGCCTCACTAACCTTGACTGGTCTCACTATGTGCAGCCTTAGCAGATATTATACAAACACCCGTTATTTGTTGGACGTTATGTGTCTGTCCATCACAAGATGAAGCAGCACATTATTTCAGGCTTATGTAACGAACGCACGTTGTTGAAAAACCGATCTTCGATTAACATTCCTGCACCACAGGACCATTGTTTGTATTTCCCGTGATTTTTATCTTTCTGGCAGATCTTTCATTTCAGCCACGGAGAGACATAAAACATGGAGCTTATTTTGGGAAACTGAATGTTTTTTCATTCCTTTTTTTTTCTCTCCCAAGATTAAATCAACACAATGTGTCTCTATCAGAGCCTTTTATGGTTAATGGAGGCAGTAAGTCCACGCCCACTGGGTGGTTTATAGTGTGTATCTGCTAAAGGGTGGTAATTATTCCGGAATCTTTTCAGCGGTTTTCTTTCAACTTTTAATCTGGAGTTGGTAGAACTTGGGGCAGATGTGCATTAAAGTCTAAGCATGTGACACCGTAGTTATTTTTTTCCAGCTTTGCATTAAGGTTATAAAGACGAGACTGCACAATATCGCCCTTTCGCTGTACTGAGGTGTTGCAGATGTCCCCTTCGCATCAGGGTGCAACAGATCACAAAACTCAGGATTTAGGTTGTGCTTTGGTCTTTTTGGTCACGGATTGAATACATTTTTTTTACTAACCAAAAAAACAGAGAGACAAATTTTATTACTTGTAGAATTTAATAACAATAACTCTTGTCACCATCAAGGTGTCCATTGTTTAAGTAAAATTTTAAAATAAGATTATGAAATCAATAAATTTATGTACAATATGACACAATGATTCTTTTTTTTTTTTTGATGATGTGGACCCAGGCTTTTTTCTTTTGTTATTTTTTTAAGGAGGATTGTCCCCTTCTTTATGTGAATAACTAAAATAATTGCCCAAGTTAAGTATTGAGTTTTAGTACAGATAGTACAGTTTGACCTGGTTTAAAAAGCGGTTGGAAGGTTTTCAGTGCTGCATAAGAAGATTCGAAGAGTGTGATCTGGCAACCCTAGGGATAGAGTGTTTGAATAAGCGTAAAAAATACATTTAATTACTGAAGAAAAAAAGTGAAAATATAATCTGGAACGGGCCCAAGTTTAACGCTAAAAAAGCGGCAACTTTTATTACAGGAGGAAGATGAAACTTAGCATTTTGGCCACAGTTTACAACTCTGATTGATTGCACCACTGCTTTGCATTATTCTGTATATAAACTTCATGAGGATTAATATTCAGTGAAAATGCTAGATTGGCAGTTATCAACATGTAGACAAAAAGGCAGGGTTCTGAAACATTTACATCCAATATAATGTTTTTTTGTTTGTTTTCCCCCCTCTACAGCCACAACGTTCTTCAATCTGATCAACCTGCAGTACAGCACGGTGTCCGAGTTCTGCACAGGAGACACGTGTCTCGTTATGTCGGCCTGCAACACGTAAGAACACTCTCTCCTTCATTATTCACTTTCACTTCACCATAACTTATTGATTCTGCAGCACTCTGGCAACCCAACACTCACTCTATGACAGGTAACTGCTCCGTGGTCATGACCTTGGACATGAGCTTACTTTTTGCCCTATCAGCGGGCTTCACCTCTGGGAGTCAATGTTTGAAGTGTTTTAGCCTTGATGGTTAAGGATGATACGGGAAGATTAAAGTGCCCCGAGCACTAAGGCCATGCAAAAATGATATCCGAGGACGTCCCGGGGTAAAATGCTGACCTCTTATTTCATATAACTTTATTTATTACTGAAAACTTTATGCACAGTGCAGTGAAGGTTCATGACTGGATTTTGGGAATCAATTTGCAGTAATCTGAATACAGGATGTGACTTTTTTTTTTTTTTTTTTTTTGGTTAAATTGCTATTTATATTTATGAAAACTGTACACAAACAGATGCTTTTCAGGGAGAACTGAATTAGGAAGTAATCGAAAAACAATTGTTACCTATTCAGTGAAACCTTTAAAATGTGAAATTCATGTCTTACTGTAAAGTCATTAAATGATAGTCATGGCATTTAAAAAAAAGATTAATGATTGAACTTTTCATGCATTGCTAATATCTTCTTAACTACTGATATAATTGATATATACATGTGAAACTGGGTTTTGACAATAATCAAGTGATTCTGCCAGTAATATTCTTTTACATCTCTATTTTAATGGAAAAAAAAAAACAGCAACGTTTAATTATTTTTATTTGGGTTACTTTCTAACCTTCATGCGGCTGTTAAAGATCATGTAGGGTAAGGAGCCATGTTACCGAGCGCAGCTGTAAACCCATTTGGTCTGCATAGTGGTAAAAAATCTTGATTTCCTCACATGGTGAACGTCATGATTTAATTAGCTTACAGGAATGCTGTGCAAATGTCCTGAGCCACCCCCTATTTGTTCATTTTTAAATAAATTATATACAGTTGCTAAAATAAAATTTTTTTTTTTTTTTTTTTTTTTACTGTGACAGGCTGTAAAGTGCCTAAAGATATACTTAAATCCCCCATCACCAGAATACTAATCACTGGCCTGATCATCTGTCATCATCTGCACTTGTTTCTCACTGGTTCAAGTTAGATGTTTTATGTCCGATTGATTTATAGGTATAATGTGACTTAACCAAAAAAAAAAAAATCCTAAAGGTTAGTCCAGATACAGGGACTGGACTAAAAATGAGCAACACAAAAGTCCTTAAGGAAGCGTGGAGAACTATTCCTTAAGACTACATTCAAAATACAATAAGGTCTAACTATTTGAAGCAAAATATGAAGCAGTGAGGGGTCGCTTAAGACTTTTGCACAGTTGTATATTAGCCTTATAACTTTAGTACTACGTAGATACTGTCAGTCAGGGTCAGTGATGCTCCAACATAGTATCATCGGAGCACTTCGAGATTGCACAGTCTGTACAGAAAACAGTAAAGAAAGTTACCATATGTTTTAAGTCGCATGATTAACAAACATTTTTGAAGATCAGATATGTTGCCTAGGTCTTTACTTGTGATTGGGATACATGTAAAAGATTAATGTGTTCCCAGATTAAAAAGCCCTTCATATATCTACCTTAAAGGTCCCATATTTTTCTATTACATGTGTAGGTTCCTACACTTACATAATAAATTATTTCATACTTCAAACTCCCTCTATTTCACCTCACATTCAGATGTGCTGTTTCAGTGTCTATTTAAATGAGCTCCTGCTGAGCCACACCCCACCAGCTGCTCAGTAAGCTAGGGAGGGGATCTTCTTATGTGAGGTCACAAAAATATAAACGAGAACAAAAAGCAGGGATTTTTTTGGGAGGCTCTATACACACACACACACACACACACACACACACACACACACACATACGCAAACAGAAAAGATCTATCTGAATGTCTGAAAATGACTAAAAAGTGAATTTTGAACATGTGCCCATAAACATTTGCAGCTCGAGTTAGATTCAATAAAAAAAAAAAAAGGGAATGTATACACACAAGCGCTATAATACACAAGCGCTAATTTGTCCAAAACGCACTCCTTGTCCTCAGTCAGGATGTGCGCACAGAAGCCCTTTTGTTTTGTAAAGCTGACGCCCCAAAACCCTGCAGCTGCTCTTGCGCTTTAAGTGGGTCACCTGCCAGGAGATAAACTGGAAGACGAAAAGCGGAGGCTGATCAAACACGCGTTCAGCTCCACACACAGATGGTCAGCTACTCAATTTAGTTAATGATCCACCAGCGTGTCGGATTATGAGCATGCCGGATCATGTTTTCCTGTAATTCAAGATGATTTGCAGTAGGGTTATACAAATAAAGGAATTTTGATAAAAAATTATTTGTGTCCTGAAATAATAAGCTTTTCTTTGCTCCTTTCTCTCAGGACGTACTACTGGTATGACGAGAAAGGAAAGAAGACAAAGTGCACAGCGCCGCAGTATGTAGACTTTGTCATGAGTTCAGTCCAGAAGCTCGTCACTGATGAGGACATCTTTCCCACAAAGTATGGTGAGTATGATCCACTACTGCCACCTAGTGGTCACAGAGAGACACTGATTCCATTTCTGCTTCTGCAAATTAAGACACAACTAAGATTCCTGAGCCCAAAAAAACATTATTAGCCATTCTTTGAGGCAGACATGTCATTTGTCCCATATATTTTGCCGGTCAGATCACATGACCTTACTCAAGGTCCTGACTTTGGACATGGTTACTTTTTGCCCTATCAGCAGGCTTTGCTTCTGGGATTCAGTGAGCAAAGTGTTGTGTTTAAGCCTCAGTGGTTAAGAATGATAATGGAAGTGACCCAAGCCACCCACATTTTTTTTTTTTTAATAAAATTGCTGTAAACTAAGTTTGCTAAGTGTAAAACTTACTCTTAAGTCTGATTGTCCAGAAGGTGTTGATCATGATCATTTGTCTTGCGCAAACTAGCATTAGCAACCATTCACATTCATGTGAAAGGATAGGACTTCTAAAAATCTTCTCAGAAATGCTGTCAGGTTTGTTTGTGTAACCTAGCTGGCTAATTTAAACAGTTAGGCCATGCTAGCTAGCATGCTAGATAAAATTAGTCAGAAATATTATGAATCTTTATAGATAGCATTTTCTAAATCCTCTCAGAAATCGTGTCAGGTTAGCTTACGTTGTACTTTTAACACTACTAGCATGCCCTAACTCTTAATGTTAGCTGGCTAACATTAGCAGTTAGTTGGCTACTTGGGTAATATTAGTATAGTTGACTAATGCTATCAGTAAATACTAAAATGAAAAATAAAAAAAATAAATAAGGTTTGACTTAAAAAAAATTTCTGTCAGAAATGCTCTCAGATTAGTTTCAGTTAGTAAGGTCATGCTAGTAGTGTTAAAAGTAAACACAGTCATGAATAGAGTATAATTTAAAAATCCAGTAATGTTAGCTGTAATGAGCTAGCTGGCGAACAATACCCAGCTATCTAAGTAACTGCTACAGCATGTTAATGTTAGTAGGTCCTTCTTGTAAGATAGATGCAGTGGTTACAAATTGGTCTTCAAAAAAGAGGTTTTGGTGATATTTGGCCTACCAAGTGGTAAGAGATTAAAGCCTTGATCACAAGTCCTATCAGACAATGTGGTGTTTTTCCACAACAATTTTTCCTATCAGACTTGTTTGTTTTTTCCGTTGTGTTTTGATATGTTATTGATACGTCATTGATGCATTTTGTTCTAAAATGCTAAAAAAAAAAAAAAGTGTCTCAGATTGTTTTTACTTGTAATGAATTGCCTTACGTGAACAGTAAAAAATATATAGAGAAACTGTACTAATCTAACACCATGACAGTGATACTA
>JAOTRS010000036.1:30955052-30967472 GCA_028565755.1 Dinotopterus cunningtoni
GCTGCTGTTTTAAAACCCGCAGGGGTAAAACTCTGCTCCATGCAGATAATATTGGCAGACAGAGACAGAATTTAATTTATTTTTGATTAAGCTTAGTTAAGGTTAGATACATAGCTGTCTGAGGAATTTAGACTCAGGATAATGGCCAGCAGCTAAACAAGCCTGCAGCATAATCCCCCTATCCAAAGAGAAAATCCTATTAAATGCTGCAACAAATGAGAAAACAATGACGTTGGAAGTGGTATTTCAGACCAGGTGGTACAGAATTATCAGTCTAGCATAAATATCCATAACTTCCCTATTTCGTTTATTAAAAGTCAATTACTGGTATCATCAGTGTCTTGTTGACCCATGTAGGTCAGTATAAGACCTAAACCTGTCACTATGGAGCCTCACAGGAAACAGGATAATTGGGTTGGACTCACTGGTGACAGCTGTGCCACTCCCAGGTATGCCGAGGTCGGTTGGGCATGAAATCAGCCGTCCCCTGGTTCTTAACCCGCTGAGGGAAGCGTAGCAGGACCCTGACATCATAGTCTGTGATGTCAGAGGTGTAGGCTGAACTGTGGAAAAGTCAAACATTTCCCAGGCCATTAAGAACAAAAAAAGCAATATATTGTAAGCAGTGATATATTACTGCCACAGTTAATTATGACTGTCATACTTGACCAGCACATTATTCTGCCTCCTTCATAAAACAAGTGTACAGGTACTGGGCTTTTGCAGAATATATAAAAAAACAAGAGTAAACAGGAAACAGATATTTACCTAGAAAGGCACTTTTCTTCAGCAGCACAGCGAAGAGAGTACATATGGGATCGTTGGATGTATGTGGAGGCCTGGATGTAGTGAGGGTCTGGCACTAGGTCAGGCAATCCTAATCAAAAGAGACAACTTCAATCAATTTGTGATCAATGCATAAATTAAATACTGTTAAAACGTGATACATATGAAACTTACAGCACAACAAAATATTTTTTTTTACATATCCCAGGTAGAAAGCTGGGGTCAGAGTGCAGGGACAAACTTTCAATTTGCTTCGAAAAAATGTACTTGTTATGATTTGTTTCCTACCGCAATTAATTAAACTATTTAAAAACTAAAAATAGTTGCCTTGCTTTGTGCACTGGTGAGCAGTCATGTTGAAACTGGATTGTATTTCAGGAGTTGGGCTCGGCCCCTTACTTTCAGTAAAAGGAACCCCACACCAGTTCCAAAATGACTGCTCACCAGCGCATGGATGAGCGAGTTTGGTGTGGAAGAACTTGACTGGCCTGCACAGAGTCCTGACCTCAATCTGATAGAACACCTTTAGGATGAATAAGAGCTGAGACTTTGACCCATGCCTTCTCATCCAACATCAGTGTCTCACCTCACAAATGCGTTTCTGGAAGAATGGTTAAAAATTCCCATAAACACACTCCTAAACCTTGTTGAAAGCCTTCCCAGAAGATTTAAGGCTGTTATAGTTGCAAAAGATGGGGCTAACTTCAAATTAAACCCTATGGATTAAGAATTGGAAGTAACTCAAGTTCATATGCAAATGTGAAGGCAGGTGAGCGAATACTTTTGGCAATATAGTGTGTGTGTATATCGTGTGTGTATACATACACAGTATATAACTTTTTTTTCTCTGGTCTCTTCAGAACATGATGTTTCAGCCTTGTCCTTGGTCTCAGTTTGCACCTTGCAGCTCAGTTTAGCAGCTTGTCAGCTTGGCATTTGTGTTTTGATTCCAGCATTTGGCTCAATTGTTTGTTTCTCACTTCAAATAAACTAGCTGTTGTTTGACTGGAACCATCCTGAGACCAGCTCTCTCAAATGCTCTTCAAATATTTTTTTAGGCCCACGGTCTATTGTGTCTAAATGAACACACCAAAAAAGGAAATGCACCACAGGTTTGATTCAAATTGATTTAATAAAGCAGGGCGACCTTAATACCCTTAACCTTATTATGCTAGTATGGTTTCATCAACCACTCTTAAGAGTTTTATAGTTCTCGTAACGGTTCTGTTTAAAGTCTTACATCAGTAGGTTTCCTTACAGAAATGGGTCCCTACTGAACTGATTTAGAATTTCTTTTTAGAAAGGGTCTAGTTTCAAACGTGATGTCATCATGTTAAACATGAAACTGATGATGTTGATAATGCCTTAAAGCATAACGTATTTTAGTGAAACATAATCTGCATTGCATGTACCCACCTAGAATAGCACTGAAGTCTAATTGTAAGGAACACAACCAAAATATATAGAAAGTCATTGCACGATAGGGAGATAAAGTAAGCACGAACAGTAGAACAACAATGATCTCACTTCTCTACTTGGTTCCAAACTGGGCCCAAAATCAAGTCTGTTATAAAAATAAATGGAGAAAAGAAGAAAAAAAACGGGGTGGCTGTCAGAACTAATATCTTTAACTCTTTCAGACGATATCATAAAGCACCAAGCAACCAGCTTTTTTTACCTTCTTATACGGTTAAAGAACTAGACAAGACAAGGGCAGCTTTAAACCAGTAAAAATGCTGCAAGGTGAACACCTAAACACTAAACTTTTATGGCTTTAGAGCTTTTAAGACTTGATTGCTGCACATTGCTACAAAGAGTGCTTCAGATATGCGTTTTGGCAGTCTCAGCTCTGAATACACATCCGATTTGTCAGCTGTGTCTGAAGCAGGCTTTGAGGCTTCCTGGGTCAGGTCTAGTAAATAGTGTAACATCAGTGTGAAAAAGGAGAGGTTGGAGTTTCTTCTAGAGTTCTGGAGTTTCTTACTCTCACTTCAAACAGTTTGCTGTGCTTACAATATATGATGTTACTTTATCTTTACTACATGTAGACTGTTCAGTACAACAGTCAAATCCATACTATGTAAGTTTTTTTTTAAAATTGAAGTTTAATTAACTGACTAGGACGCTAAACAGTTCTATGATTGTGATTCATCAGAAATATTTACTCAAACAGGAATTTGGATGCATATAAAACTATGATATGCTCATGATCAGCCATCCCAGGCATATACTGTACATGGCACTAACAATAAAAAAAAGGATTTTTCCAAACCCAGTGCTTCATTCTCACTAACTCACTCATCTTCTATACCGCTTTATCCTGTATTCAGGGTCACGGGGACTTGGAGCCTATCCCAGGAGGCTTAGGGCACGAGGCAGCGTACGCCCTGGACAGGGCACACACACATACAGTACACACACTCACACACACTCATTCACACACTACGGGCAATTTGGGAATGCCAATTAGACTAACCTACACATCTTTGGACTGTGGGAGGAAACCGGAGTACCCGGAGGAAACCCACCAAGCACGGGGAGAACATCCAAACTCCATGCACACAGAGACGGGAATCGAGCCTGGCTGGGAGTCGAACCCGGACCCTGGAGGTGCAAGACGCCAGTGCTAACCACTACACCACCGTGCTGCAATCTATTAAAACAAACAAGGTGTGTGGTTGAGGATGGAAGGTGTGGAATCTGGCATGCTGTTGGGATATGAATGCTCACTAAAATCAAATCCTTGAAGGTTTCTATTTTGATACAGTAACTCATGCAATGACCACCTGTCTGATCATCAGTGACCCAGAAGGCTATGTGATAAAGAAGCAATGTGGAAAAAGAAATCCCACGCTTATATTATCATCCAAACATATTAACTGGATATTTTTTCTTCTTTTCGTTTTGTAACTTTTTGTAAGTAAAGTGGCCACCCTTTCTGTCAACCCTATGTCTGTTGCTTTTGAAACTCCACATTACAAAATAAGCCATTTGGCTTCAGCTATAAATGGGCCTCATATGGCCTCCTTGAGTCACTTCCTCTCTTCGTCACGCACACACACCGAACTACACACTTGTAACCAGAAGGCAATATTTTCTGTTTCCTGTGGCAACCCCACTTATTATGAGAACATTGTATACCTATGTTCAAGTAATTTATTGCTCTTATTTTCACCCCCACACCCAAATGCCATAATCCCTATGTACTTCACTCCACCCTTTGTTGCACATACTGGGATCATTCACCCTGTAAATAGCAGGCCCCCCCGAACACCCCCACCACCAAACCTACTCGACCCCACTCCACCCCTCAGCCACCCTTTAGCTTGATGAAGTCACTGCCAACCTTCCAACAATGAGAACATTTAATGCAGAATGCCTGGCCATATACTAAACATACCCTTGCAGATTTTGCAACACCTGGTTCCAATAACATGGCGACGTTTGGAGATGAGATAAGCTTGTATTTCGTTTCATTTATCAATTAAAATACAGCACAAAATGAATAAGAAATGCATTATGTCAAAAAAGAATGTCAGTGTTCGAAGACAAAAAACATGAAAACTAGTAGAATATAATGTCCCTTCCCAGCTGCACAAGCAAATAACTTTGGAATCAAACAGTGTAGTTTAAGTCCCAGGTGCTTCAAGTTTGTCTGACCCAAAGGAGCTATGCTTGCCAGGAAACACACTGGTATGGCAAGAGAGCTACATTTTTTTAGATCTCACTATTTTTTTTTCCTCACTTCCATTTCCATCAAAGAGAATGAGAGAAGGATTTTGAAACATACTCCACAGGAGCATCCATTTCACATTACCACCAGCTGCGCAACTACATTACAATACAGTTTATCCCTGGTGTCCTAAACCATTGTGTACCTCATACTGAATAAGTACAGTACCAGCTACACTGAATATATATTTGTCATGAACTTCAGACTAAATATATCAACTGTGAAACAAGTAACAGATCAAAACTACTATAACTACAACTATTCTTGCTGATGGTTTTATCCATAAAACTTAAAGCTACAGAAAGGAATCAGGAATATTATAAGCTCTGCAGCACATACAAAATTGGAATTCTTGAACAAATAGTGCAGTGTGTGAATGTCACTATACCTCTTTGCTGAGGTCGGTAGACACTTCCTGCATTGGTGCTGGGGTTTTCTGCAAAGTTAGAGCTGAGAGGGTTACGTGCAGGTTGCTGAACGAATGGAGGCTGAGGTTGTGTCCTTCCAAATGGTGGAAACTGCTCATACTGGGGGCTTTGCAGGCCAGGTTGGCTTACACCAGTTGAAACTGATTCTGCAGCATTACTTGTATCAGGAAGACCTGCCGTTTCCTCATTGTACAAGCTGTGCGTATATCGGCGGTCCAAACCATCTGAAAATGGAGGTTGTGCAGGTTGTGCAGGTTGTGCAGGTTGTGCAGGAGCAGCAGGAAATGGTGGACCATATTGTTGATAGTAGCGGTAAGTATCATCCCTAATGTCTGACCTAGGAGCCACAGGAGCCAGTCCTCCTCCTGGAAATACAGCACCACCATAACTTCCAACAGAATAACTAGCACCACCTCCACCAGCACCATATCTTACTCCTGTGAAGCCTCCACTAGTGTCTGCTGAATACCCTGTTCCTTGGAATGGTGGTTCAAAAGATTCATATGGGGCATAATATTGTGGCTGCTGTTGGAAAGGGTACTGTGGGTATGATTGCACACTGAAGGAAGAAGAGGAAGATGATGAAGAGGAGGAAGAAGAACCAGAAGAAGTTCTGTAACGTGTGCTTGGGGAAGATTGAAACCGACTTGATTCACCTGTTCCAGTACCAACGCTTCCCTGACGCCAATTTTCTGGCACTTGCCCAAATCCAAATGGGTGTCTGGTCTGGCCCCTTATGGTTTCTGAGTTACCTCTGGAAGGTGCCTGTCTGCGCACATTCCCCCCATTTGGTCTGGACCTTCTGTTAGGGCTGTCAGCTAAAAGTACTCGATGACTTCTGTCCTGTTCCTGTCCACGTGCCGGGACATATTCAGCTCCACTGTTGAGCAGGCTAAACACTCGTCCGTTGTTTTCCCATTGGATCACTTGCCTCCAGGGATTTGAAGGGGAATCTTGTCTCTGACTAGGAGATTGAGCCTGTGACTGAGCTTGTGACTGTACCTCAAAAATGCCCAGCAACATCCACACCCACCAATATATAAAAACAGGCTGCATCTTCACAAGATTTACATGGAAAACAACAATATTTAAAACTTGAATTAATTTCTATAAGTCCAGATCACTGAAAAATTATCCTTGACCCTTGCTCCAAAGTGCACAACACAGCCAAAGGGATGAAGATTGCAGTGTCCATAGGTAGCCCTTAAAGTCAAAAAGCAGTGTTAAAATTTAGTCATTTGAATGGTACCTGTGCAGTGGAGAGGACACTTCTATCATCCCAGAGCAGGCAATTGCATAACAATACCTCCTCGTCCTGATGGTTTGGATGTGAAATTGTCAGTGGACTGAGCATTGCTCTCTAAGCTTCTTTCGTGAGAGCTGCTTACTGCTTCCTAACTCCAGCTTTCTATTTGCCTCTCTGATTGCTTGCAACCTCTCCCAAAATGTCCCCCTCTTCTGTGCTCATGCTATAAAGTTCCCTCCCACACGGCCCTAGTGCTAGAGCTGTTCCCCTTTAACTGTAGAAAAGACAGATTTCTGTAATGGCTTCCAGAGTGAACATCACCATCTGTGGAGACATTTAGATCACCGGCATGACATGTTCTCTTCATAGCACAGATTTTTTCACGGGGACAGGATGGGATGCTTGGTGCAAAACCCTTTTGTTGTGCCTTACACAACAGGGAACGGAAAGGGGAACATATTAAAAACAAGCTCTAATAATAATAAAAACCAGGCAAAATTCCTTAAAATGTAGATGGAAAAAAAAGAAAAGAAAAAAAAAATCAGAGGGAAAAAAACCAGAGGTCCATTTGTGTTTAGATATTGTAACTGCAATTACTGTGTAATCTAGTGTGCAAATATGTACTTAAAAAACACAACAGCTATTCAACAAACAAATATGCAATATTTTCATAGTAAATATCTCATTTTGTCTTTAAATTTCTGTTCAAATTTTAATTATGTTTATATTTAAAGTGTATAAGCTTGCTCGATCACACTGTTCAGACTGTTGTGCAATATTGTTATCTCAGCTGCTTTAATATCTCAATTAAATAGTATTATATGATCATGTATTTTAATAATTGTAGTCTATATTCATTCTTTGCACATTCAATTTTCTTTTTGTGCACCACGAGGATTGACACCTAATTTCATTATACCTTGTGCAATTACAATTAAGAATCTATCTATCCATACCGTAGTACCACCTCTAACTGTGTTATGCAGTAGGTCTTACCAAAGGTAAAGTGATTTGTAGCCTTTTTGTCATGTTTCCTTTATGACAAATTTGATAAACACAACTGACATTAGACGTCATTTGTGAGCAATTTTGACATCCTGAAAACCCTGGAATTCCAGCTTTTCGAACTGTTGATTCAATTCCAGCTTTCTGAATCAGTAGAATCCTTGGCATATGAGTACTTAGGTAGAAAAGGTTTAAACTGAAAGCTACTGAAGCCATTGGGAGACAATGATAAAATACTAAGAAGTTTGATGTTTTCTCAATGTGCTACGCTTTCCTCTCACAATCCAGAAACATGCAGATAGACTTATCGGTGTTTCCAAATTCCCTGTAGTTTGTGAGAGAGTGTGTGCTTGTGCCCTGCTATGGACTGGATCCTCATCCATGGTGTACCCTGCCTCCTGCCTCGAGTACCCTGGGATAGGCTCCAGATTTCCCTTGACCCTGTAAAGGATAAGCCGTGGCGGCACATTGGTGTAGTGGTTAGCACTGTCGCCTTGCAGCTCCTTGATTCCTGTCTCGGTGTGCATGGAGTTTGCATTTTCTCCCCGTGCTTGATGGGTTTCCTCTGGGTACTACGATTTCCTCCCACAGTCCAAAGACATGTAGGTTTGGTTAATTGGCGGTCCCAAATTGCCCATTGTGTGTGAGTGTCTGTATGTGTGTGTGCCCTGCGATGGATTGGCACCCTGTCCAGGGTGTACCCTGCCTTGTACTCTAAGTCTCCTGGGATAGGCTCCAGGCCCCCCGTGACCCTGAATACAGGATTAAGCGGTATAGACGATGAGTGAGCAAGAGAGCATTATTACAGTCTTAATAGATTATATACAGTATAAAATTACAGGCTTATCTAGAATAATATAATGATTATCTTAAATCAGGAAGAAAGAGCTACAGGACATATCTATATAAGTGATACAGAAAATGCATGTATAGTGGGACAGGCAGCAAAAGAGGCATCTCAAAGAGAGGAAAGAGACTTTCCTATATATCAATTGTGTATACTGATTGCAATATAAAATTCCAAGGATTTATGGACTTAGCCAATCCACTAATTGCATTATAGAGTTTATTTAGTCTGTAGAAATATTCAGCAAATGTCCTGCTTCTTTCTGTTAACTGTTTAATGACAATTTGTTTAAAAGGCATTTGCACACAGTTTTGGTTTACAGCTTTCTGAGTGGGTCTTGAACAAACATTGTAGTGCCTATTTTGTTATCAAAGTCAGCATTATACTAGGTGTTTGTGTTGGCCGACCTAATCAGTAATGTTTCAAGTGTGCCAGCGAGTGAGGCATGACTGCATTCCTTTTGAGATTATGGTTTTAAACTGAACAGCTGTGAACAACCATTTTCAGGCAGTTTATTTGAAACGAGACCCTCTATGGATGAAAGTAACTGGTTTTCACAGCACATTCTTGGCAAACGCTGAGCAATGTGCTTCAAAGCAAAGTTTGTGGGCTAGAGAAAATAAAGAGAAGGTGGAGTTGCCTTAGGGATTGGGCTAAGCATCCATTTACATTAATTCAAGCATTGATGTTTATGTTATATATTTTATCATCAGTGCCAGTGATGTTAATATCTCTTGAGGCCTGTACTGTAGGTGTTCTGACTGCAATCAGCAATGTTCCTTGTTTTCTTGAATCTTCTCAACCATCTGGATTGCTGGAAAGAACAGTCAGAGTGAAACTAGCATCTCATGATGTTTTTTTTTTATTTATTTTTTTTTACACTGACTGGAAACTTTAAGTGGATGCAAACATCAGAAGGGCCATGGGGGCTGTAGATTATGTAAGATACGAACCATGCTTGAGACTTTTAAAACATCCCATGAACATTCCAATAAATCCTACAGGAAGAAAAGATAACAGAATGAAGAAAAGGGGAAAGAAAACGAGATGTCGAAAGAATGTACAGTAAACATCCGTTCATGTCTCCATGTCCTGTATTCTGTTATGTACCCTTTGTTGTAATATCCCTCTGCAATGCATTGTGAAAGGTCAGAAAAACATGTACTGAGCCAAAAACAGAGAAACAAACAAATGTTTTTCCACATTCTTGTATTCCTGAATCTTTTTCTAAAGCCAATATATTTGATTAAGAAACCACAGGAATGCTTTTCCCTCACCAACTCTAGCAGTTCATCTTACACTGCATTCAATATGTAGCTCATTAATTTTTGTAAGTAAAATGTCATCTGCCTTTTACTCACCCAGAGAAGTTACAAAAGGTCACATGCAATTACTCTCATAATTGCATGTTATTTGGAGTCTACTAAAGTGCTCATTTAAAGCGGAGAGGTAAAAGAATTGGACATTCTGCTTGTTCCTGAAATGACAGTACCTACTACTGTATGTGCTTCCTGATTTGCAATGCCAGACATGAACACGAGGACACACAAAAATGAACAGAGCTTTAATATGGACCCATAAGGCTTTAGTGACTTTGTGTTAGGGACCACAGATCCCTGAGGCTGCCCTCGGAACATCAGAGACATTTAAAGGAACTACTTTAGGTGCATATTAAACCCAATGACGGTTTATCTGTTTTGGCCTTTTGCTTTGCTGTCATGTTTCCCAGACCTTTGCCATGGCTGTGAGGCCTGAGCCATATCTTGAGTCTCACCTTTGGGCAGATGCACATGTTTAAGAAAAAGGGCAAGGATTCCAAATATAGCAGAAGCATATTTCTGGGTCCAAACCACAGTTTTTAGGACATATGAATGCTAATAATAGTATTACAATTACAAAACCCATGGCCAGAATGTTAAATATCAATTTAATTACCCTATGTTGGTTGGTGTAAGCAGTTATAGTAGTACTTGTAGTGTTAGAAGCATTAAATATTGTGTCTTATAATTTAATTTATGGGATGAAAGCCCATGCACAAAGCAAACTCACCAAGGTGCCAATTTAGCTACCCATTCCATGTCTAGCATATCATAATAAGGTGCGAGACAACGGGAACGCCTGAAGAACACCTACACATTCCCGAGATGAACTTAGTAACACTACATAGACAGTAACTCAAGATCACGTGCAAACTGGAGACCCTGAAGCTATGAGGCTAATACCTGCAGTACTGTGCCATCATGACACGCTCGTTCCAAATTTGTGAAGTAATGGTCAAGTGCCATGCAAAGCCTGATCTTTAAAGGTATAGTTCAGATTTTTTCTAATTTGTCCTTAAACAAAATTTAGGTGCATGTAAGTACAATAGGCCTTCGACTGTGAGTACTATGTAAGTAATTGGGGTCAAATTCCACAATCCTCATTTCATGCAAAAATGGAGTCCAAAGTTCAAAACTCATACTGTATGAAGCTTGTGCAGATCAAGTTCTGGTGTAAATACACAAACACTAAGTTTGTAATGGCCAACACCTATGACAATGTTCTTATATGTATAACATGTGTATAACATATACTGTGCTGTGCTGTTAGCCTTTTTTGACTTGACATGTAGTAGCAGTGGTAGCAGTGCATAAAGAAAAAAATGTTTCTTATGAACCTAATACACAATAAGCTTGTCTTATTGGCCGATTAAAATGTTGTGATTATAAAGTGATTACCATTACAAAATTTCAATTGTTATTCTAATTTTTAACTGTCTTCTTTGGTGTTCTTGTACTTTCTGTAGCTTCAGGTTGCTGTTCCAAGCTGTTCCGAGATTATTGATGTCATTGACATGGCATTGAGAAATAACTGGATGCCGTTCTGACCGAGTTGTCATTGGGATGTCACTGCGTTGTTGCTGCATCAGTGGAGTTCTTACAATAATACAGTATCTTCAGGCTTTGCTATGACCATGGTAGGCCCATCCCACTTTGTAGAAGACTGCATTAAGTTCATATTACGTTCTTCTGGTGCCTGCAGTGCTTATGCAGAAGGTTATCAGCTTGATCCAAGTTCCTCACACCATTGTTGTATTTATACAAACCCACTGTGATAAGAAATTAGTGCCAATATAACACACACATTAAGGACCTGACAGGGACATGGCTAGGTAGTATGAACTTCATAAATAAACATTTTCTTAATCAGAGTGCCATGTCCATTCTAAGGTTTTCTGCCCAGTACAGTTGTAGAGAATGATTATTTGCAGCTACTGTTTAGTGGACGTTTTCTGTTTTACACACCATTCTCTATGAAGTATAGACTCCTCTGTATAGTCTAAGTAGAGACTACTGTTTGTGAAAATCCCAGCATTTTCTAAAATATTAATAGAATAAATTCTAAAATATAAAATTAGCAGTCTCTGTCACCAGCTACTTTTTAACATGGTAAAATACGGAAGATTAAAAAATACATCATACATCTTCCATCACTACCAGGCTCTCAGAGATAACACATTTACAAGTAACAATTTTTTCAGATTATTTTACTATCTTGGGACATGTAGACAAGCACTTCCATGGTTAATAGTGAGTGCACAAAGTGCAAAGATGTTTGTCATAAGAGAGATTTCTCATTAATTAACACATGATAGAATTAAACCTCTGTGGCAGGGTGGCTTAGTGATTAATAATGTTGTCCAGACCTCCAGGGTGGGGGTTTGATCCCTGCCTCTGATCTATGTGCATGGATTCTGTGTTTTACCTGTGCTTAATGGGATTCATCTGGAATTTCCCCCCATAGTACGTTGTATGTAGTGTGAGAGTGTATGCTTGTGTCTTGCAATGGGTTTGCGCCCCCATCCAGAATGTATCTTGCCTTGAGCCCGGAGTTTCCTGGGAAAGGCTCCAGACCTCCAGGTACCATACACAGGATATGGAACATAGACAAGAGATGGATGGATGGATGGATGGATAGGTGGAAGGAAAATTAAACCACTGCCTCTAGTTAATATCATAGTATCAAGTTCAAGATGTTCTTATAACACTTTTTGGAACCTTTTTTTTTTTTTTAAATATCTTATTTAAATTATTGTTAATTAAACTCAGACACTATCAAAAGTTAAGATACACATTAATATTTTTTTATACAAGATTTTTTTCTTTAAAAAATTTGGTCTTTAGGGAATCTCATACATTTATTTCAAGTGTTACGATATAGGATATGCGAGTGTTTGAAGGACAAACTTTAAATTAAAGCTTTGTAGATAAGATAATGAACATAGAGGATATAACATATACCATTCTGCCAAGTGGTACATCACTCACTCACTCACTCACTCACTCACTCACTCACTCACTCACTCACTCACTCACTCACTCACTCACTCACTCAC
>JAOTRS010000036.1:30967572-30987991 GCA_028565755.1 Dinotopterus cunningtoni
TCACTCACTCACTCACTCACTCACTCACTCACTCACTCACTCACTCACTCACTCACTCACTCACTCACTCACTCACTTTATCCTACAGGGTCGCAGGGTGCCTGGAGCCAATCCCAGGAGACTTAGGGCACACACTGGACAGTGTTCCATATATAGATCCCAATACATTAACATTTTTTTTTAAATTATAACAGCAAACAGGTGACATGACCATGGGCATCCAAGACTGACCCATGCCCAAAGGGACCATAAGCCAGCCTGTGTGATCCAATCCTACTGAAAAGACAATGCAGCATGAAAGAAGTCAATGCTGGCCATGATAGAAAGGTGCCAGACAGTCTATTGTGCATGTGGCCCAGAAGGCAAAAAACCCAAGGCTGTCGACCCTGCCTCCAAACTCCCCAGATCCCAATCCAATTGAGCACCCATAGAATGCGCCAGACAAACAAGTCTGATGCATAAAGAGCCCACCCTACAACCCACACTACCCAAAGGATCTGCTGCCAACGTCCTGTGCCAGACACCAGAACACAACAACAGAGGTCTTATGGAGTCATGCCCCTAGGGGCCAGAGCTGTCCAGGCAGCACAAGAGGAACCTACACAATACTAAGCATAATGTTTCAGCGCTGTAATGTCATGGCTGATCGGTGTATATTTAAATTGCACAATTGCAAAATCATATATTCTGAGCACATTGAATTGAGTGATGTAAGCATGTTTTTTTTAAAAAACAATTGTCTATATTGCCTAAGTTCCATGTATTTTAAATGACAATGAATTTCCAGTGCATGTTGAAAATATGTATAAATATTTGAAAATATTTTCTCATTCTTCTTCACCCCCTCTGTTTCCTAGTGTATGTAGTGCATTCCAACACACAGTGCAAAACTAACAGAGGCAGAACAGAAATGAATTACTTTCAGCATGATAGAAATGGAAAGAGAGAGAACGAGAGAGAGAGAGAGAGAGAAAGATGAGAAAAAAACAGATAGATAGAGACAAAACCCAGTGTTTTGGCCTGAACAAGCTTAACTATCTGATTACATGGCCTGGATGTCTGGATTAATCATTGCAAATACTGACATCATTGCCCATGAGGTTTTATTATTCTTGTGGTGCGGCAACAAATTACTAACAGAGCTTCATCAAATGTTTTTCCGCTGCCTGAGAATCCCTTTCCCATTGGTGTTTGTCCTTTGACTTCCCATTATTTTAGGGTTAACCTGCCAAGGAGATTAATGCTGTTGGAATAAACAGCCAGGATACTCAAAGGTAAAAGGTTGTCCTGCTTCAAACATCATTGAAACATTAAGCCGTTGAGATCCAGCAGCTTTACACTGGGGATGTTAGCGAATACAAATCCATTAAAAGGACGAAATAGATAATGTGTTTTGAACATACAAATACGTAAACAGGTAAGAGGCACATTGTTTAGATGCATGCTTTAAGGCTGATATCGTGCAGGGTGCAATGTAAAATTAGACAATAAGTAAAGGTACAAAGAAAAATACAAGAAAGGTACAAGGAAAAATAATAAACAAGTAAATAATGTTTAGTGTGCTGGCAGGTCATTTATAGAAGGGCTTTAAAACTCAATACTCCTTAAACATAGTCTTCAAGGCAACTTTATAAAGAGAACTTTGGGAATCCAGTCCAAACATTTTTAGGGCTTTAAGGGGTGCTGAAGATGTCCCCAAGTATGTCCCCAAGTCCCTAATCCTGCAGTCCTACCTGTGCCCATAGGTCCTTATGAACTTGAGGTATGTAGCTGAGGTTGAAAAATTGTCAGAGCCAGGGCTCGTATACCACACTTACAATAATTAAATTTTTATGACCAAACCACAGCCACTGGATGCTGTGCCGGTCTCAAGGCTGAAATAAAAGCGGGGTTGCTTCAGGAAGGGCATCTGGTGTAAAACATATGCCAAGTTGTCTGCCAATAGGATATCCCGCTGAGATGACCCCTTGTTGGGAGCAGCCGAAAGACCATCAAGAACTGACAATAATTTCATTTTCAAAATTTTCTGTGTGGACAAAGTGGTAAGGCTCACACAAATACACAATTCCTGCCATGATCATCTGTTTATAACCCTCATGTAGTGTCGCCATCTAGTGCTGCATTCTCTTGGTTCCTAGCCCCATTCTCAACATTTTTGTCTTCTCTATCCTGTAATAAACTTTACCTGGATCTCGGGTTCTCATGGTTCCGTTTTAAACGTTTAATAAAGCTAACTCTTATTAACATGACAGCATGATGGATGCTGCACCTCTGTGGTCTGGTGTAAAATGAGCTAAAGTGACCTCTAAACTTAAATGAAAGGTAATGTAACGTTGTAATGAAGGCAAGTAAGTAAAATTAACAGTGTTGTATCTAGATGAGTTTGCGAGTTCATATTTCGACAATGACACCACAATCCACAATTATGGAGCGAAGGGCAAAGAAGCCGTGCTGTCCGTATGGGAAGGATAGCATAGCATACCATTCCTCCTGTCAATCACAATGACACAAGGCAGTAGTGGGTTTCAGTAAGCTGATATAGTACAGTATGTGGAAGAGGGCAGATTTCCCATGTGTGTGTGTTATGCTGTCTTGCCATGCTACATGAGCAGGTGTTTGACAAGATGGCTGGCCTTTGGCTGGCTTTATGTGTCTTGGCGCATGTTTTAGCTTTTGCCATCTTGGTAGCTGTAGCATGGAGGAGAGCCCTGGGTGATAATTGACAAGTGACCACACTGAGGAGATGAAAATGTGCTGGGGAATTTATGACAGCTAATCAAATTTTAATAATAATCTGACAGTCTTAATTATTATTAAGGGATCCATGAATTAAGACTGTGATGGATTTAATAATTTGATTGAGATTAAAATGATCAGGTGTGGGAAATGTAATTTAGACAGGCTAATGGCCAAAACATGGAATTAATGCTAAAACATATATACTGTAACACCACTTCACTTTTCATAATACTTAATACTTCTTAACTCATGATTCATTTATTGTTTTTTTTTTGTAGATATGCATACACATTTATATTTTTATCAGATAAAAAGAAACATATTTGCTAAATATAATCTCATGCCATTTTATGTAGTGTCCGTAACTTTTTTGAATTCAAATTTTTCAATAATCTTAACTGCCCTTCAGGTGAAACTTGGCTAATTTAGATTTAAAATGAAAAGACATAAACCTGAAAAAGTGTATTATCCTAAAATGCATTGTTGTTAAGAAATTGCAACATGAATTTGACATTCTTACAGACACTATAGTTTTTTTAATCTTTTACCAAAACCAATTCAAGCAACAATTTTTTTTTTTAGGGAAGTAAGATTTGTCACTTCCATATTGCCTAAACTTCAGACACTCATATGCTCGTTTCCAAACTACAGGCAATTTGGGAACGCCAATTAGCCTAATCTGCATGTCTTTGGACTGTGGGAGGAAACTGGAGTACCCAGAGGAAACCCACCAAGCACTGGGAGAACATGCAAACTCTATACGCGCAGACCCAAGGTGGTAATTGAACCCGAAGCTGGATGTTCAAGGCGACAGTGCTAACCACTAAGTCACCGTGCCGCCTGAGCCAAGTTAACAATTGTTTAATAAACCGGATAATAAAGCTTCTGACATACAGTAGGAATGTTATTTTATTATGAAAGCTTAGCATGAAACTGGTTTACATTAAAGCACTCCTCTAGCAATAATCCAGCAATCTTGGTGAAAAATAATTACAGAAATGTATTGGAGTCAGATATTTAAAACATAAAGCTAAAAACACACATTTAATCTTCGGCTGCACCTATTTCCTTCCTTCGTCATGGAATTGCAGCAGACAAAGACAATATTACTTTATATTTCAGTCCTTCAAGCTATTGTTGGTAAAAATCTCTTGCAGTCCATCCAGGACTGTAAATACAAATTATTGTAATTTGTGCAATACCTTCTGCTTAATGACAATACCTGTTTGTACTGCACTGTTTTCATCATCCAAATCCCACTGTGCACGCCTGTGCTGTTGTATATATTTCTTTGGCGTAATTATCTTTTTTTTTTGTCTTATTCTTACATTCTCTTTATTTCTTCTGCTCTCTGAGAGCTACCAAAGTCATTTTGTTGGATAACTACAATGACAATAAAGTCTTTACTGTGCTAAATCTATTCACGAGAAGCTGAATACATTACAGCTACTGTATGTGAATAAGAATAATGTTATCTAACACATTTATTTACACCACACTTGTAATGGCTCATCAGAAATTCGTTAATGCAGGGGTGTGAAGGATTTAACAATGAAAGCACAATAAATACAGAGTTTGTACACCAATCAGCCATGACTTTAAAAAACATTAACAGTGAAGCCAATCAGGTTTTAGGTTCCCTTGTGCTACCAAGGCATCTCTGGACCCTCTGGTGTCATGAGAACTGCTGTGGTGTCCGGCACTAGGACATTAGTCGCAGATCGTTTGGGTGCTGTGGGCCTTCATGGATTGGGTTTGTTTGTCTGATGTATCCCATGGGTGCTCAATCAGATTAGAATCTGGGAAGTTTGGAGGCCGGGTCAGCATCCTTGATCTTTTTCTCTCCTGGGCCCTGTGTGTGGTTGACTGTGATGCATTAGGTGTTCTGATGGCTTTCTTTCATGGCCAGCGTTGAATTTTTAGCCATTAAGCAGATGGGCTTGGCTTTGGTCCCCACAAACATTAATGTGTCTTAGGTGCCAATGATTCTGTCACCAGGCTTGTATATACTGTTGAAACCTCAGTTCACCTTGTGAAGGATTAATGTTATATCTGATCTGTATACTTTTCTACTTTACCTTAAGTGAAGAATTTAAATCTGTACTTTGTACAATTTAATTAGATGACAAGTTTTACTTTAAAGTAAAGAAATTGGATGCTTTTACTACGGTAGTTGTAAGGGTACTTGATTACAATCAAATATAGAAATTATTGGTCTGTCTTGTAAACCAATGAGATTATGGTCTCTCCTTATAAACAAACGTCTAGAATGTGCTTACCTTGCGGCTCATCCGTTCAGGAAATAAAACTACATGGAGAAATGGAGATTACCATGACACTACGGTGCAGTAAAACGGCCAGTCTCTGCATGTTAATTAACTCTTTGATAAGTCTCCTGTGCCCGTGCCTTCTGTCTCACATGAGCCATGTTCATAGACATGCTGTGAATTAGCTGACGAACCAGCAGATTAATTAGGTCCATATGCTCGCCTGTCTTTTTTTCCTTTTTTTTTTTTTTTCCTAATGTTGCTTTTCTCCTTACAGCACAGACAACTTTGGCACAACTCATCCCTGACATGGTGATGTGGCAGGAACACCTAGAACACTCTCTATCACAAAAAAACTCTGGATCTCTTCTTCTTCTCTTTTGTGTTATCTAAAAAGTCGAGTCATAAATCATTGCCATATGCCGAGCTGTCTTTTAATATGGAGCGCAGTTCCAGCAGTGGAACGGTACATTCACAGCTCGATGCATTTACAAGTCCCGCATCACTTTGTTTATGAGAGTGTTTGAAAAGTCTGAATGGACTTTATATAAAAAAAGGTCCATTTAACTTTTAAACTAGTGTTTTTTTTTTTTATTGGACTGTGTTTTAATCAACAAATATGTTCAAATTACCACTTCTGCACACTGTAGCAGTAACGATTTTCCAATGTGTGTGTGTGTGTGTGTGTGTGTGTGTGTGTGTGTCTTTGTGTACTTAAACATATGCAGCACTCTGCTTGTTTTATTAGAAAGAGCTCTCTTGCACTTAAAATTCCCCTCACTTCTTTAATGAACCCTTTAACTAAGTGTGTGTGTGTATGTGAGAAAGAGAGAGAGAGCACATGGGAGAGCGATAATTTAGCAAAGGACAAGTGCTTTATTCCAATGTCCTTTACACTCATCTCATACTCATACTCTACTCATATACACCCCTCTCTCTTGGATGTTGAGGAAGACCCATTCCAAACCTGATAACACACTCACCTCTGCCCTTTACACACCCCGAATTAAGTTCTTATCCTAGTAAAGGAAAAATGAGTCATGACGGAGAAAAAAAAAAGAAAGGTGAGCGATGGATGAAGAAGCTGCAACTGGTAAATGAAAAAGAGGAGAGAGCCGCAGGGAGAGCGGATGGATAGCGACATGACACATTTAGAGACGAGTCCACGTCCTCGTACACAGCCGGCAGCATAGTGGGGGACGAGGAGATAAAAGGAAAGTAAAAGGAAAGTAAATAAATAAAGAAAAACTGGGAAACAAATAAATTAAAGTAGAGTGAAGAAATAGTGAGACACCCTTTTTCAGAGCACCTCAAGGGAATAAGGAAGGAGAGATACTTCAGAAGTGTGAACAACAAAAAAAGAAGTGATAAAGAGAGTAAGGGAAAGTAGAGGGCAAAAAAGGTTAAGCAATAGAGAGATAGAGATAGATAAAGAGCAGATGATGCACTCATGGTGTTCGTCTTTCTCTCTCTCTCTCCTGCTGCATGCTGCGGCTGAAATGTGACTAAAGCCAGAGTCATAAATCACCAAGCTCTCGGATGTGTTTACTTATTACAGTGAAGTTCATCTCTGTCATCTGCAGCCCTATTTACTCCTCCAGACCCGAGAGGCCCGAGGCCTGGCGTCGCTAAACAACAGATCTTATCCCTGTGCCTCCTTGGCGGAGATAAAACAAACAAACAAAAATTGTGTATCCGCATTACTTTACACAGCACACATCCTTAGATTAGAGAAAACTGACAAAGTCGAGGGTGTTGCATGCTTTGTTGCTTGTTTATGGCACTGTCTAATTACACAAAATTATAATATCTATTGCGTTAAGGTTGAGTAGAGGTGAGCACTGTGGGCTTCGATTCCAGTCTCAGGTCTGTGTGTGGAGTGTCTGTATGCATGTTCTCGCCATGTTTGGTGGGTTTCCTTCGGGTACATGCAGATTCGGCTAATTGTTGTTACCAAATTGCCCATAGTATGTGAACGAGAGTGTGGGGTGTGCATGTGTGCCCTGCGATGAATTGACACCCTGCCCAGGGTGTACCCCTACCCTGACTAAAGTTTCTGGAAGGCTTTCTGCGACCTTGTATAGGATAAACACCATAGAAGATGAATGAATGAATAAATGAATGTGGTGGGGTTAATTTTATATCTGATCAGCGAACTTCCAGTTCAGTATATCATCTGTGTATTATGCATTATTTTGCTATTATTTTAAATATAGAGTGTAACAATATCATATAAAGCACAAAGCTTGAATTTATACATTTACAATAAAATTCAAGACCAAATACAGTATAAATACAGTTTCTCCTATAGGGAGCAATGAGATTAAATGGTAAGGCAGGAGACAACTGCTTAAGTCTCATGTCTTTTAGCTCTCTCTCCAGAGACAAAATATTCAGTAGTCTTGCATACATCTCCATTTGTGTCTCAACAAAGGTATACAGTACAAGTGTAAGTGTCAAGTTCATTCCAATATTGCTGTTGTTGTTCTTTTGACTGCTCCCATTAGAGAACGCCACATCAGAAATTCCCTCAAGTTTTCCTCCAGGCTTGGGACCATTACTGGGGATGCCCAGCAGTTTCTTTGGCTGGGTTAGGGCATTGGCTGGGCATCAAATCTGGGCCTTCAGCATGACAGATGAGAAGCCTACCACTGAGCCACTATAGCCCTATAGCCTTAGACACTAAGTCCTATAAAGTCCATTCATGCTATAAATTTGAGGGAAATGGGTGTAACTATGTTCCTGTATCTCTTTAATATAATTGTAATATACTTATACATGAGTAATATTCATATGAGATATTTTTTCATTAATAAATATAAACATTTTCACTGAAAAAAGAAAAAGAAAGAAAGAAAAAAAAAACAACCAACCAACCAAAAACGGCAAAAAAACAGTTCCTCGACCTCAGCTATAACCCACATTTATAATCAGCAGCTTTTTGTTTAAACCCCATTTATGCACATAGTATTTGTATTCATACTATCTGGATTATTTTTTTTATTTTTTTTTACATTTTCTCCAAATATAAATAAACAAGTAGCTTAATGTAAGCTTGCCTTAACAAGATGAATCCATGAAAATGTGATCAAGATTTACTTTAGTAATTATTCTAATGTGCTAAGAATACATTTTAAAACAAACATTTAAAGTTGAATTTAAACAAACAAAAAAACCCTTTCAATTTAAGGATTAATGAAAACTACAATTTCCTGTTCAGCTCTTCACCATAACACCTGAAAAATTTCTTTGGGTTCTGTGTTTAGTTTTTAAAAGGAAGTAGTGGTTTTACAGGTCCTTGAAGTCAGAGTTAATATGCATAAAGACTCATATTTTTTATTTTTATGTGGTGATTAAGGAAACTTTCACATCTGGCAATCAGCACAGGATATTTTTATGAGCCATAAAATATTTAAAAGAGGTAAACACAGATGAGTTTTTTAAAAGAATTACTGTTGTAAAAATACCAAAGTAAATCAGTACAAGGTAATGCTGGTATAAACAAGCATTGTAAAATTATGTGCTTTAAATTTATGGCTAATTGAAAAAAATATATATAAATTGAGTGGTTAGAAGTAAGTATGTTTAAGAGCAAACTGGGTAACAAGTTTACAAGCTACAAAGTACAGTATATACTTACTAGGTATTAAATAATAGTTACTAAGTATTAAGTAAGCGCTGACCAAGTAATCTTGATTGAACGAGAGCCATTCCACAAGTGCTGATACAGCGCATAACAGCAATGGGATTTTTAACTAACGCATCACAGGTGTTCTAAGAATCGTAAATTACACTAACTTAAATTACATTAACACTAAATTACATGTTGGTAGCCAGCATGGGTGAATGTGGTCCCCAGAGCAGCTGCCTGCCAAAACCTGAAGAAGCACAGAAGCACTTTCAGCAAAGCACTTTTCACATCTAATAACCTTAGGTCATCTCAAACAAAATTTTGTCTCCTTAGCAATTGCTTCTAAGTCGTTCTGAATAGCCTCTAAATTATAACTAACTAAGCTAACACAAGCTAGAAAACTGACAAATTGGCTAAATAAACAAACAAATCTATTTTTATCAGGCTATTGATAATAAATACAGTAGTTGTACTATGATTGTATCACAGCAGTGCTGATATTCATTACAACAGAACTGTCTTTCTTAATTCTATTTATTAGAATTTATTCATTTTCAGTAAACATTTACTGTATATCCTTGTCTGTACCATGGATAAGTTGGGAACATACAGTACCTTGGAAGGGGTTCAAAGCAGAGCGCTGTGCATTTTCACATTACAGAACTAATGTACTGTAGTTAATGAGGAAGTTTTTAGCATAATTAGTGTGTCATCCACATGTTTTGGAAGGAAACAAGAGAACCCAGAAGAAATCAATTTAGAGTTTTGGATTCTGGTTTTGATTTTAAAATGGTAATCATAAAGGGACTTCATGCACAAGTCAGAATGGTGCTTCTATTTTACTTCAACTTCAACAATAATTCTGTAACTCTGATGTGCACAGTAATAAAAAAAAGTACAATATACGTACCTCACTGGAGGCCTAATTGCTCTCAACATGGCCAACAAAACATTCATTGTCTCGCTATTCCTAATCAACAAGTAACACCCATGCTGTTGTTCATTAATGTTAATTTCTGATTGATTAGTAAAACATTTTTGAGCTAACAGAAGCACTTAATAAATTTGCAGCTGTACCAGGTCTTTCAAAAACTTCCATTAAATTTAGCCTTAGTCAGAGTTTTGCATTGAAATGTTCTGAAATTAATCACTGTTGCTCTTGTCTCTTTTCCCGTACAAGGGGAAAAAAAGGATGATACAGTAAATCTGTCAGAATAAATGATTGTAATTCATCTTTGGAGTGGAGAACACAAAGTCAGCTCCTAGACAGGAATGTATGTGGTGTTGAATTAATGCCTACAGTGTTAAATTAATCCCCAAAGCATTAATATATATCTCTGATAGTTTTAACTCCTATAGTGCTGCATCAGGTCTTAAACTAAGGATGAGTTTCCTGAAAGCATTGGGAAGTTTGGAAAACTTTTTAAATAAGCATTTTTATATATATTCAGAGGAAATGTGACATGAATGCAGTGGAGTGGTATAAACAAAAACAAAATGGCGAAATCACAAATGGAACTATCTATATGTCTATGGATGTGTAATAGTTTGTTTGAAATCTACTTATTATTCTCGATGAACATTTGTAATATAATGAATACTGTTATACACTGTATATACTATTACAATTGCGTGCCTCTTTTTTTTTTTTTTAACATATTTTTACAAATTTGAGACATTTTTGTGTCAGGTGCTTGAAAAATTTTATGAAATATTTTGCACATGGTAAAAGATATCAATCCAGTCAATCCAGTTAAAGTCTTTAAGTTAAGTCTTAAGTTAAAGAAGCCTGTACATTTATGAATGATGATCCCAGCTGAGGTGGCGACCCACTGCAATCATTCCCATGAACATTCAGTCTGTGGATTGCTCTCAGGAAAAAAACAAACAAAAAATGTTACACATATTTGGGTCATTAAAGGAGTTCCTGGTGGGTGGGGTGGGGGGTGGGGGGCAGTGTTTCAGATATCGATCTATCCAATGATGGAAACGTCAAAGCACTTTTTGTAAGTCGTTCTGGATGAGAGTGTCTGCCAAATGCCTAAATGTAAATGCAAATGTAAGATATGATTCATGCAGTCTGATCATGGTTCTGGTGTACTGAGAACACTTTCCACCTTGATGTAGGTGTGAAGCAGGGGAATATATATATATAGAAATAAAATCACTTTTTTACTCTTATAACCATGCTCTGTTTTTCTGAACAATCAAAAGTCTTAATTTGATTTGAACGTGCCATGTACTTTATTGTCTTATGGCTCAGAAAGTTCCTGTGCATGCATGTTACATACAGTACTGTACAGCTCCATATAATCAATAACAAGAATGACTTTATGCAACATACAACAATATGAACTGATGCAACCAATAATGTGCATCATAAAATTACTACTGGTTTCCGGCATGTACATTTCATCTGCCTACTGCCTTTTTTAAAAATGAGGATGAAAGAAGTTTTGTTTTCATGCATGTATGCTGTGGTTCTCTATATCCTGTGACTTTGTATTCTGCATATAATGTAATGTACTTTACCTGTATTCCTTGTGGGAATAACTAAGTGGTACTTTGAGTAAATAGGTTTACAGGTACCTACAATTTTGCCACATGAGCTAAACAACCTTTTGGCTGCTCCCATCAAGGGGTCGCCACAGCGGACCATCTGATCTGCACAACAACTTGGCACAGGTTTTTATACCGAATGCCCTTCCTGATGCAACCCTCCTATTTTATCCGGGCTTGGGACCGGTGGCTGGGGTTCTGGGCATTGGCCTTGTAGTAACAGCTCATAACATACATTTGTATGATGCATACTTGTAAACACCACATAATCTAAGCCAAATAATAAGCACATTTACTGCAATGTACTAAAATTTTACTAAGCATGATTTCAAATCCTTATCCACTGAGGATGGTTCCACTTGATGACCATGAAGATGGTCTTGGACTCGAGCAGTTTTTCAGTGATGGCTTGTGACTGCAGTCGCTCAATAGTCCATGAACAGTTTTGTACCTAAGCCTCCAGCAGTAAAAGTGGACTTTACAGTAACTTAATCACCCTTTTTGTTATATTAACCTTTCAATCTTAGAACGAACAGATCTGAAACAGGAACTGATTTCTGGTCATACGATCAGAATATATATCCCAAAAGAGGATGGGTTCCTTGTTGAGTCTGATCCTTCTCAAGGTTTCTTTCTTTTTTTTGTTATCACAGGAGTTTTTCTTGCCACCGTCACCCCTCGGCTTGCTCATCAGGTACAAACTGATAGTTATAAGTCATACTTTTTTTTTTTTACAATATATATCTTCTAATTCTAAAAATCTGCTTTGCAACAATGATCATTGTTAAACACACTATGCATATAAAATTGAATTGATGTGTAATAAGAATTAAATCTGTCTATAAACTGCTAAAGTGCATGAGTATCATCTATTAATAAATAAAACATTGTAATCAACAGAACATACCTGAGGTATGAATGGATTAACACATTTCAGACTGTGATTGCATGCAAAATAATACACTTCAAGAGGGTAGTGGAACTCCATTTGTAGGTTGCGCTATATCACACCCCTCAGCATGCATTATTTTAATATAATACCAAGATCCGCCATATGTTATTCCTTATTTATTTATTATTATTATTATTATTATTATTATTATATTTCTAATACAATTAACCCGAAGACTAAAGGCCAAATTGAAAAAAAGGTAATGCTGTTAATAAATTATGTTTAAGGGTAAAAATAAGACTAAACAAAAAAAAAAATTAAAAAAAGCATGAAAACAAGATGTATGTGTGAGTACCTGAAACAGTGACTCTTCCTAGTTTTCTCTTGGGCAAGGTTGCTAATGTGTGTGTGTGTGTGTGTGTGTGTGTGTGTGTGTGTGTGTGTGTGCGCGTACGTGTGTGTGCATGTGTGTGTGTGTGTGTGTGTGCGCATGTGTGTGTGTGTGTGTGTGTGTGTGTGTGTGTGCGTGCATTTTTGCACATAAAACTTTCAACAGGATGAAGTTGATTTATTGGGAGAGTTTTCAAAGTGAAGACAAAGACAAAGAGACTTTTAGCATCAGAGATATGTGGCTCTGTGCTACTGCAATGGGTGAACAGACTACATAAAGCATAAAAGATACAAATGGTTAAGGCATCGTTTTAGTGAAAGGAACTTTACACAATTTTCTCCTGGCACAAATGCAGTTAGTGCGACATGTTTTATATCCAGTGTTTGGTTCCTCGGTGCTGAACTGGTAGAAATAGTTGAGTGTTGAAAGTCTATTTCAGGGAAAGGTTTTTCTTTTTCCTTATCAAATTCTTTATATATTCTGCACTTGCTTTACATATAGAGTCAATTCCAATGCATTATTGTTTCTATAGTAACAGCTTGGGCGCAGGGAACTGCATGGTACGTTTATAGTAAACAACATATTTATACAAACATGGCTTAACAAAGAAAAGAATGTGTACTCTTTTGTCAATAAATATTTATTAAAAACAAACCACAAATGTTGTTGTTATATTGACAATTAACAACATTCAGTAATTCCAAACATAGCTTAAGCATTAATAAATAATATTACAGAAGAATATATTTGCATGCCTGTAAATAACCCCTTGTTTATTTATATTTTGCTTCCAAGGAGCCAGACTTCCTTGTAATTTTTAATGTAGTCTTGAGGAATAGTTCTCAGATTTTTTGGCTCTCATTTTTGGCAAGGTCTTGATTCTTTTTTTCTTTCTAGTCCCTGTACCTGACCAGTTTCAGAAGAATAGTTTTGGTTGTTGTTGTTTGTTAAGCCAAATCATGACCTTTGAAGCATATAAACCTTACAAAAAAAAAAAAAAAAAAAAAACCTTTTTAAACTAACTTAAGGCATGAACCAGTAACAAACATGTGCAGGCAATGAGGCCAGTAGTTAGTATACTGGTGATGCTGAATGCTGAGTAGTTGAAACAGACAAGCGGGGAAATGAGGTTGCTGCTGAGGTTGTTAAATAAACAACCAAATTTTAAATTGTTTAGGCTCTTTGCAACATGTCACAGTAAAACATTTGTTCCCATTGATTTTATTTAATCTCCATCATTTATTTAGAATTAATATTAGCAAGTGAGGGGTGGCTTAGGATATTTGCATAGTACTGTATATATGCACAGGCTGTATGATGGCACAATGGTGTAGTGAATAACACTGTCGCCTTGCAGCTCCAAGGTCAAGGTTTAATTCTCGCACTGGGTCTGTGTGGTCGGTTTCCTCCTGATGTTCCAGTTTCCCTCCGTCAGTCCATATTGCCCGTAGTGTGTGTGCATGTTTGTGTGCCCTGGGATAGATTGGTACCCGGTTCAGGAAGTACCCTGCCAGGCCTTTATGACCCTTCAACTGGATAAGTGGTATAGATAGGGAGTGTATATTTATACATGGTATATAAAGTCAGGTTAGTTTAAATTTCAGGGATTCCAAATAATTCCAAAGGTTCAAAAATAATTTTGAATGTTTGTATTGATGAGGATCCAACTTCACCAGGCCTTTCCTGCAGCTGCGTTCAGATGCTGCTTGTTTGTAGGTATTTCTGTCTTCAGTCTTGTCCACAGTAAGTGTCCACAGTAAAAGCCTGCTCTGTTGGGTTGAGAGCAGGTGACTGACTTGGCCAGTGAAGGAAATCCCATTTCCTTTTCTTGAGAAACTCTTGGGTAGCTTGCACTGTATGTTTTGAGTCATTATCTATTCACAGTGTGAAACGGCTCTTTATTCAAACACCAATAAACCAATAAACACCAGTGACCCAGTTCTACTGGCGGCCATACACAGTTATGCCATAACACTGCCTCCACCATGTTTGACAGATGATGTGGTAAGCTTTGGATCATAAACTGTTCCTGTTTTTCTTCATACTTTACTCTTTCCAAAATTCTAGTGCAAGTAAATTTTGGTTTCATCAATACAAAGAATTTGGCTGATTTTTCTGGCAAAGTCTAATCTGACATTTCTGTTCTTGAGCTGTACCAGTGGTTTGCACCTTGTTGTAAAGTGTGTGTATTTTTATACAGCTATCTCTTGACTGTAGACTTTGACAATGACATTCCTACCTCCTTAGGGGTTTTCCTGACTTGGCTGGATGTTATGAAAAGGTTCTTCTTCGCCATGAATCCTTCAACAGAACTCTAATAATGTATTTTACTGTTGCTGAGCTTTCCAGTTAATTCCTTGTTTTTAAGAATGTTCCAAACTGTTGCATTGGCCACTCCTGGCAGCACGGTGGTGTAGTGGTTAGCACTGTCGCCTTGCACCTCCAGGGTCTGGGTCCAGGGTCTTCGATTCCCGGCCAGGCTCGATTCCCGTCTCTGTGTGCATGGAGTTTGCATGTTCTCCCCGTGCTTGGTGGGTTTCCTCCGGGTAGCCCGGTTTCTTCCCACAGTCCAAAGATATGCAGGTTAGGCTAATTGGCGTTCCCAAATTGCCCGTAGTGTACAGTATGTGTGTGTGTGTGCCCTGCGATAGATTGGCACCCTGTCCAGGGTGTACCCTGCCTCGTGCCCTAAGTCTCCTGGAATAGGTTCCAGGTATACCCTGAATACATTAAGCGATATAGAAGATGAGAGAGTGATGGCCTCCTTCATTTGCTTAGACGCCTCTTTGGACCTCATGTTGAGAATTCAAGTAAACAGCTATCGAACTTAAACACTCAGAACCACCACCAGACCTATTATTTGTTTGATTTGTCATGGAGTAATGACAGAACAGGCCACAACTGCCCATGCAAAAGTTTGTCAGCCATTTGTTCCATTATTTATCTTTGAAATGAATGATGTGTCGTTCATTAATAAATCTATCAAAATTTGAATATGCTCTTAGATAAATATGATCACACTTCACATTAAGCTGTATCACACTACACCAAAATAGATGAATGTTTATACAGTATAGCTGCATTCTATGCATTTATTCAGTATAACATGCGTTATCCATGTTATAGCAGCTATTAATAAGCATTGTGTTCATGTGTATTTTGGGTAAACCACAGGATTCAGATATTATACATACTGTGTACATAGGAAGATAACTGAAACAAATACAGTATTTGGTTTTGTATTAGTAATTGTAAAGTAATGTGATTGGTACAGCTACACCAGGGTTGGGTTTGCTCACTCACTCACTCACTCACTGTCTATACTGCTTTATACTGTACAGGGTTGGGGGTGAGGTGGGCGGTTTACAAGAGCCTATCCCAGGAGAGGGCACGAGGCGGGGTACTCCCTGATGGGAGTGCAAATGAATTGCAGGGCACACACACATATACACATTCACACACTCATTCACAATTTGGGACCACTGATAAGCCTAATCTGCATGTCTTTGGACTGTGGGAGGAAAGCACCAGGAGGAAACCAACCAAGCACAGGGAGAACATGAAAACACCATGCACGCAAACCCAAGGTGGGAATCGAACCTGGACCCTGGAGGTGCAAGGTGACAGTGCTAACCTAAAGGCACCATGTCGCCAGTGTCGGGTTTAATGTTATTAATTTGGGGAAAATTTTGTTGGGAAAATTAAATTAGAATATAAATTTAAAAAATTTATATTGTTATCACTTAACTGAACAGATATGGTGTTACTTTTCCAGTCCACATAGACATACAGTAATTCCTAAACTTATTTTTCACTTAATTTAAAAATATTCAGCAAAGACTATGAATTATGAGCAGTAGGCTTTGTACTGTATGTTGTTATGTGACCAAAAAAACGTAGGTTTGGACACAGTGACTGGTCATAAGAGTTTTTCGTGTCAGGGATGTATGAAATAAAAAAATTAAAAAATGCTTTCAGGAATGTTCTACTCTTGCGATTTTTATTCCGTGTAAAGGGATTGTTTGCAGTGTTAGCATAACAGCTTTTTGCTCTTCATGTGCATGCGAGTGAAAGCATTTTATTCATGAGCACTGTTTGCTTTGAGGATCATTATAATCATTTAGAAGTGAGCACTTTGTGCAACCACAGGCAGAATAACGGATGATGTCTTTGCTTGCTGAGGCTTTGCTTCGAGGTGAAAGTGCCACGCAGTCAAAATAATGGAACACTTAATGAAGCACAAACCACTTCACTGGATACAATTAAAGCGAGGCAACAGTCATTTTTTAAACGCGCTCATGCCTATCAAATTGGGCCTGCTTTTTTTTTCAGTCGGGCAGAAAATCATTTGCCAAAGTCAGCAGTTTATTTTATGATTTTACTTTTTTTTCATTCTTCGTGTGATTGCTTGTGGAAATCTAAGGAGCACAGAAAAAAAAAACAAGCAAGAGAGTGGACATTTGATGTGTCTTAGCCACGACATTGGACTTACATTACCTACTATGTGATATTAACTATCATTTTTACATACATCATTTTTAAACATGTTCCCAATAATTCAGCCAGTAGATGGCAGAGGTGATGCATATTAAACTCGTACCCAGGGACGCTCCCTCTCCTTTCTATCTTTGCTACTTTAATAACAGTGTTCCAGAGATACATAAGAGTACAGAACATGTCCTCAGCATCATCTAAAAAAATGATGTACTAGATCTGCATCTGAATCCTCCAACCAACCCCCTAACCTCACATCTTTTTCCTGTTTTATCTCTCGATATACGACAGCTCGTCAGAAAGGCACAGCGCTCACTGTACGGCTTTTCTTCTCAGCGATACGGCAATCCGGCTTTGATCACTGACCTAATTAATGGACTCATTGATGAATGTAAATAAGAGATTAGCTATGCAAATGATGGCGATGGAAAAAGAAAAAAGAAATAAAACACCCTGCCCTCATTTGGGACTTCTAGGGCCCTTGCAAAATTACAAATGCATGAGATAAGATCTTGCAAACGACGCATTTTAAAAGAAATCCAGGTCAGTGAGGGAGGAGGAGGAGGACCACAGGCTTCAACTTGGGAAAATAAAAGGGGGGAAAAACGCAGGGGGGCTTAAAAAAGTAATCTTTTGGAAATGACATGACTTTTTTTTTCCCTCCATCAGGACTGTGGCCTGTCCTAATAGGGATCAGCACGGCTGCCTCTGTCCATTTCTGCACTGAAGGGTACGGGGATTAAACCTGGGTGAGGAAGACCGAATGGACACAAATGCACTGGGCCATAAAAAAAGGAACAGATATAGACCAGGCAAGATGTCCCACTATTCACATCCACTATTTTATCCATCATTGGTCTTATAATCTTAGTGGCATGTCCAAGTTTTTACACATAAGTACAGTGAATGATGAACATTTTACGCACCAGAGAATTATGTAAATGACCAGGTTGCATTCTTTTTTGTTCTTTGTTTCTTTTATTGCGTCAGAGTTAAGATTAAGTCAAAATGCTAAATACCCAATGATGGCGTGCGCTTTTAAACATATTTGCAATCAAGCTGAAGGTAAAGGCTCCAACAGTGATGCCTTACACTGAGTATTCCAGAGCCATAATCACATTCCTTTGTTAACTCTATATGGTCAGACTTGGCAAAACCTAGTTTAGATGCTCTGCACCACCTACGTGGCCACATACAGGGATCCAAATTGAGATATATGAAGTGATGAAGCCTTTCATGAGTGCCAACAATATTGGAACAGTAGCATTCGATGCATCTCTTACTGTATGAGCTTGTTCTATATCTTATTCCAGATTTCCTTCTTTATAACTTTGCTGTTATAATAAGCTCCATTCTTGTGAGAAGGCTTTCCATTAGACTTTAAAATGTGGCTGTCTTGATTTGTGTTCATTTAATACACTGAGATCAGGCATTGATGTTACATGAGAAGGTATGACGAGCAATATGCGATCCATTTCATCCCAAAGGTGTTTTAGTGCAGGACACTTGAGATCTTCCTGACCAACCTTGACGAAACATGTCTTCATAGAGCTTACATCTTACACAGGGGTATTGTCACGCTGGAACAGGTTTGGGTCTCTCAGTTCCAGTGAAGGGAAATTGTAATGTCTAGAGCATACAGAGACATGCTAGAGACTTGTGTACTTCCAAGATTGTATGAACATTTCCAGAGAAAGTTATGATGGTTAAGTGTCCACATATTTTTGTTATTATGCAGATTATTAGACAAATATGTTTGTACCACCGTGCTGTCCTTATTTTTTATTTTTTATCTCTCTAGGATAGCAGCTCTGACAATATTTTCTGCTGTATTTCAAATCACAGGTTTATGCTGTATTACTGCATTCATTCAAATGTGTTATTGTTTCCATGGTAACGGTTAATTCCTAGGGAACCACTGTGTATATGGTGGACACTCCACATATTATGTCTAATAATAACCATATTGTTCGAAAATATTGCTTTGTAAGAAAGGTTTCGACCACTGTCTTTAGAACAGAAGATTTTGCAAGTGCTTGTAAGAGGAATATCATAAATGATCACATCATACCAATCTCTGACTGATCCCCTGTAGCCCCTTAACAAATATATAAGGATTTCCCATTCACTCACTATTAACTCTTTCAAACAAAATTATTAATTTGTTAGTCTTTTGGCTGCTTGCGTCAAGGGGTCGCCACAGCAGACCATCTGATCTGCACAACATCTTGGCACAAGTTTTATGCCGGATGCCCTTCCTGATGCAACTTTCCCATTTAATCCAGGCTTGGGACCGACACTGCATTCAGTGGCTGAGGATCGAACCCGGGCCTTCTGCATGTCAGGCTAGAAACTTACCACTGAGCCACCAGTGGCCTTAAACAAAATTTATTAATATCTTTTTAAAAATATGATCCTATGCATGTCCCCAAATGCACTGTCAAGCACTTATTAAGCACCAGATTTAAGATTCCGAAACTTGTATCCAGAAACATACACAATAAGAGTGACCAGGGTAGGTAAAGCATCTGAGGCTGAACTACCTTTATATTTCTTACTATATCATAAGTAAATGGTAATTATCTAGTTTATCTACCTATGTAATCCAGTGCCACGGTCTGGGGTCACTAATAGGTTTTTTTTTCCTCATGTTGTCTCAGGGAGTTTTTCCTTGCCACCCTCACCTCTGGCTTGCTCATTAGGGAGGAATTTTACATTTTAATGCTTTGTGGATAATTTGGATTGGATGGAATAGACACAACAGTAGTTATCTAGTTTTTACATGTTTGGAATTGTTGCCTCATTTTGCTTGGAACATAAAATGCTTCAACGGTAAAAGGAGGATTTAAACATTTCCATGTGACTGTAAACAGCAGGACAAAATGGATCATTGTGGGCAGCTCCAAGAATTGTGGGTGGCTCCACTGATGATGATGATGATGATGATGATGATGATGATGAAACATTTGCAAATAAGGATCATGAAGAGGGCATGAGTGTAACATGAAGATGCAGGGTCACATGTCAGCACAACTTACCACATTTAATAGGTAAATAAACTTCATTAAGATTGCATTTAAGATTGCACATAAAGGGAGTGCTGTTGTACTCAATATCAGCGTAGCTGGGATGCAAAGGCAAAGGTGCAGCCCACGTGCCAAATATATCACAACTGTAGTATTATTCCATACAACAGCTCTTCCTCTCAACTAACGCTGAGCTGGCGAACAACAGTAGTGGCCGACAGTAAGTGTTTATCAACAGGGGTGAACGTACTGTTAAATGTGATACTATGAAAACTAATACTACTGTATGTAGCCAAAAGGTGAGAAGAATAAACCATCATGAGGTCATGGACAGTCCTAAGAAACCAGTGGCGATTTCTTTAAGACTGCAAGGGAAGCTCAGCTTCCCCTATAATGTCACAAAATTAATGGTCAAATTAT
>JAOTRS010000036.1:31031929-31044825 GCA_028565755.1 Dinotopterus cunningtoni
TTCATCTCATTAAAAATGGGAGCAAAAACAAAAGTGTTGCGTTTATATTTTTGTTCAGTATATATATATATATATATATACTGTACAGTACTCACTCCTATTTGTCTAGTGTTACTTCTTTCCAGTATAGATGCATACAGTAAAGTGTCTGATGATATGTTCTAAACATTTGCAAGTACAAAGACAAATAGAATGATCATTGAGTTTCATTTACACTACTGGTTTGTTTGTATTTTGCAAAACATTTTTTTTTTTTGAAAATCTAGCAGCCCACCGCACATGCTGGCATATTAAAATGCTCTCTAGTTGAGTACAATTATGGATTTGAGTGATGTAGAGTTAGAGAAAATGTCAAAGCAAGAATCTGCAGATGTTAAAAAATGTGCTGGAACTTTGTTTCCTTGCATGTTTCCAGGAGCTCAGTCATAGGGTAAAAAAAAAACAACAACACAAATATACCCAGATATCTGATTGATAAGTGACCTCATTGACTTATGCTGAGGATCATAGCTATGGATGTGCCTGAGTCAGTCAACCCCAGCATGCTGACCCTTGTTTTGGATTTTGAGGATGACTTCGGGAATTGCTTCAACGAACAGACTCAGCACATGTCTGCAACTGCCTCGGGCTCCAATGTGTTACAGTAATTGTTCTTGGGAGAAATAGCAGGGCAGACCGTATGGTTCAGTTTCAAGTCAGGATTATAAAAGGAAACCTCCCTGCTGATTTGCAATTATTGATGTGTGTACTAATGCATTTGAGGTGAGAAACTGCTGAATCAATGGCTCTCCCAAGGTGACAGAGCTACACGGGAACACTAATGGCTTTAAACTTTAATAGAAGCATTTAAATATACCACATTAGCTGCTTTCCTTGGGGATTTTTTTAAGGGTTGCCAAGAGTTCTTCCTGTAGATATAGTTGTAGTTGATCCCACATGGTCCAGTGCCATAGAAGCAAAAATGCCACTGAGCGACATTTTCCAGGCTTCAGATTACTACAAGACGCGCATTTATCTTGCATTACGCTCATGAACGCAGTTACACAAGCACTGTGCTGTTAGCAAGACCCTGGCGTATGCCTCACAGATTTTCAATGAGCTTAGCTAATGGGGCGAAGTATTCGGGCACCGTCTATTTATTTCCATGTTTACTTAATCACGAGCTATCAGCACATTATTACAAGTTAATGGTTAAAACAGGCTTTTGTAATCACATAGAATCTCTGGGCCTATTTTATTGCTGCTTTACTCTTTATGTACTAATCAGGTGGAAAGGGCCAGAGGTACTTGAAATCCGGGGTGCTTTTAATTCCAACTGCCAGGATGTTATTATTATCAAAGGGTCACGCCGAGGTTACCTCCTGCCTCCGGAAACAATTAAAAACAGTGGTGATTTTCGAAAGCAGGCAGGCTGCCGCCGCTGAAGCCTCGTTGGAAAATAAAAGAAGTGCTCGATAAGGATTCTGCAATGCTCCAGTGAGTTATAAGCCCATGCTCACAACTCAGAGGCTTATTACCGAGGTGCAGATTCACACTTTTCTGGGCCTTATTGACAGAACCGCTGACCATTTCGAAGTATCAGCAATCATAAAAGTATTGAAGGTGTGATATTTCCCCCTCCTTTTCAAAACTTGCATATAGAACCAGTGGTCATGTGCCAGGAGGTTGAGGTGTGAAACTAATGGACATGATTTCAGCTGGCTGAGCAGAGCTAAATAGATCTGAAGGTACATGGCCTCAGTTATACATGACCAATCAGTAGCTTCAAATCCATTAAATTCAATGCTAAAAAGGGTGAAGTCACTCTACCTGAGACAGTAAAACTAATGATAGGATCTTACACGATAGGATTTTACACAAAAGTATTGGAGATTCTAAGTAAAATTCACTTTTAGTCATTTTCAGACAATCAAATGAGTCTCTGGTGTGTATGTACAAGTGAAAAAACAATAGAAAAAAAAACATCCTGCTTTTTGTTTCTCTGAGGGGGTGTGGCTCTGTAGTACCTCATTTACATGGGCACTGAAACTGAGTGTTTAGAACAGGAGTAAAACAGCAGTAGTTTCATACAGTATATAAAAAATGCATAATCTAAGGGCTATGCCATCTGAAGCACACACACTTTGAGAGAGCTCTGAGACTGTATTACCTGGTTAAAAATAAAATATGCAACCTATTCATACATGCACTGTCCCAAAGTATTATTATTAATGTTCAAGACAACAAAGTTCATTATTATCTATTTAAAATAAACCTAAACAGCATATTAAATTGTTTCATAATGTGTGCCCCCCATTTGCTATTTAGACAAGACTTACTGATCTATGAGAAAAATGAAATAACTGTATTCAGCTCACTTATGAAGGAACAATAACGTTGTAAGTGATTACACTCCTTCACTCACTCATTATCCATACCGATTATCCTGTATAGCCCTGTATAGCCTTTCTGATTACTCTGATCTGTTTGTGTCTGTCTTCTTTTGTGAAGTTCTTGCCATGTTCTTCTTGATTCACTCATTTTATTCTTCTTTTTTGGCTCTGTTAGTTTTGTATTGCCTGTTATTAACTAAAAACCTTGACCTTGCACCTATCTTCACCACTACCATAATTTTTTTTAGAACAGAGCACAAATTAACCACAAGTTTGCTACAGTTTTAATTAATTGAACTTACTTTTTCAAACTGAGGGTAAGAAAAATATTCTTACTCTTATTACTTGATTACTGGGAACTTAAATAACATGCTTTAACCTCACCTTTCTTTCTTTCGATCTTTCTTTCTTTTCTTTTTTTTTAACCAGGATTAAAAGCACTGCATTTCTAAATTAATCTAAGGTCATTGTTATGCCCTACGGGGCCTCACACAGATGGCCAATAATGAATTGCATCCCTTAGTCATTTTCCTTTCAACCACTTAAGGGTCAGGTACTTGAAGAGCTGCATTTTTTTTTCATCACTGATTGATCATCTATTGGACTTTCCATTCATTCCATGCCTTCATATACACTCTGACCTGCTAAAAAAAAAATCCAAAAGGTCACACACTTGAGATTTCATTCAATCAATCTTTAGCTTTGATTACAGCACACAATGTCATGGCCACTGCATGTGTAAAAATAATTCCTCATGCTCCCAGAACCACTCTTTCTCAATTTAAGTCCTATAGGTATATACCTGTGCTAGCAGGGAGAGGAATAAATGCAACTGTAAAGTATAAAATGCCTAAAAGTCATTAATTAACAGCACTTCAGATTAGAGCAATTATGAAGGCTTTATAGAGCATATGTAGCAGGAACATCTCAAAATCAACTGTTAAAAGGAGATAATTACATATTTTAAAAGCCATCAGTATTTTATTTTTACAATGTAGAAAGAAATAAAAATCAGGAAAGACCATGCAATTGGAAGGTGTGTCCAAACATTTGACTGGAGGTAGTAGTGGTAGCATGTGTATATATACAGTATATATACACTATATTGGCAAAAGTATTTGCATGCCTGCCTTCAAATGCATATTAACTTGAGTAACATCCAATTCTTAATCCAGAAAGGGTTTAATATAATGTTGGTCCACCCTTTGCAGCTATAAAAGCTTCAACTCTACTGGGAAGGCTTTCCCTAATGTTTTTACAAGTGTGTGTATTGGAATTTTTAACCATCCTTCCAGAAGCGCATTTGTGTGGTGATACACTGATGTTGATCGAGAAGCCTTGGACAGTGTGCAGGCCAGTCAAGTTCTTCCACACTAAACTTGCTCATCAATGTCTTTATGGAGCTTGCTTTGTGCACTGGTGCACAGTCATGTTGCAACAGGAAGGGGCTATCCCTAAACTGTTCTCCCAAAGTTGGGAGCATTCAATTGTGCAAAATGTCTTGGTACTGTATGCTGAACCATTAAGTTTTAATTTCACTGGAAGTAAGGGGCCGAGCCCAATGACTAAAAAATAAACCCCACACCAGTTCCAGCATGACTGCGCATAAACAATGCACCATGGACAGCTCTACTGGGCACACAGCAGGAGCAGAACACCTTAACTCACCATTGCCAGCAACAGGTTCTCACCTACTGTACCATCCTGGTGTCAACGGTGCTCTATAAAAAGACCAGCCAAAGCCATACTGAGTACATAGTAGAATGTTCTGGGAGTAAGACTCAAAGTTAATCTTTTCTACATTTTCCTCCACAGACTCAGGAGACACTCCTACCCAGGATCAGCCAACAAGACATGCCACACCACCTCCTCATTGTTGTATTCCTCAATCCATCCTTAAACCATTTTTGCAGTGTGGCAGGGCACATTTTTCTTCTTTTAACACAACAACTTAAAAATACAAAAATAAAAAATAAATTAAAAAAAACTTTTAGTTTCTGCCTAATATATCCCACACACTTCCAGGTACAACTTTAATGAGATAATCAATGTTATCCACTTCACCTCTCAGTGTTCATAATGTTATGGCTGATCATTGTACAGTATATACTGTATGTAATGTACACATGCATATATATATATATATAGTACATTTATATGATATATACACATGTAGATATACAGTGGTGGCAGTAAGAAGTCTGGGCAAGCTCCTAATTAAGTGTGCTGTTATTAGCATTAGCACTGTGGTGTTGACTGCCTGCATGCCCCAAGTGAGTTTCTGCACAAGCTACACACTAATTACTGCAAATGTCTCCACTGTCCAGTGCATCGGAGAAAGTAGAAATGACTACAAAAAACACGGAAAACTTCCTAATTTGCAGTCTGTACTAGAGAAAGAACTCTCATTTCATTTTACACATGAACCTTTCCTGAAGTGGTAGACATACACTGAATGGAGAGTCCGGCGGATGATTGATGATTTAGCTTTATTTTAAATCACATTAAATCTACATGATGTTGGAATTTCACCCAATAGTATGGAGGTTTCTTCCGCAAGAACATTTCATTCCATGGGATAGACTTCACTCTCTTTTCATCGTGTTCGTTAATCTAGCACATCTGAGTGCACATATTTAAAGAACCGTTTAAACTAAATGGCTTCGACTGCTTTTGTGTTTATAGCAGTGCACATACTACTTAAATGATCACAAACGAAGCTCACACTCTACTTCATCTTTCTACTTGGAGAAATCTCAGCTGAAGCGTAATCTTGCTTTCTCATCAAAATAAACACAAGCTGTCCATCATTTAATTTAGTCAATATGGAATTTAAGCAACTAACTTTATCGTTTGTTTTATTTACTATTTTGCATTGAAATTAACAAAATAAATAATAAAAAACAAACAAAGGAAATAAAAGAAACTTAATGTAAAGGATGGATTGGTTAGATCAATATATTTTTTGTTCTGCAAAAAGGAGTGTAACGAACTGGAGTGTAACTGTTTTTATGCTGTGTATAACGTTTTAACAGTTTGGGTAAAGCATGCCAAATATACAGCAAATATACACTGATCATCCATAACACTAACACCACCAGCAGGTGAACTGAACAACACTGAGCACCACCAGAATCTTGGGCACCCAATGCTCACCCATGCCTTGGGGACCAAGGGCTAGCCCACCCAGTCCAATCCCATAGAAAAGCTAATGTAGCACAAATCACAGGAAAAGTCAGTACTGGCCATGATAAAAATGCACCAGACCACCCAGCCCACCCCAGCTCACCACTGCATGTTGGGTCCAGTAGGCAAAGATCCCAACGCTGCCAATTTGGCTTCCAAACTCCTCCGCCCAATCCGATCGAGTACCCATAGGATGCACTAGACAAACAATTTTGATCCACAGAGTCTCCATCCCGCAACCTGCAGCACCCAAAAGACTTGCTTTCAACTCACTCTTTCTCACTGTGGCTTCACAAACCTGTTCCTGATTTAATCTAGTCCCAGCCTTGGACAATTATGCTGTCAGTTGTCTGTTAGCCACTGTTTGTTGAGCAAAAAGGTCCAAACAATAGTCGGAAAGGTCACAAAGTTTGTGGAAGGAGTCTCTGATAATGCTGTGTGCTCTGTAAAGACATCTACTGTGGTGCAGGTGTTCAAAGGCTGGTAGTTGGGTGCCAGTGATGTGCTGGGAGATCCCATTCTTTGCAGGGCTTTCATTTGTGATACCATGTAGCTACGATACCAGATAGAGTTGGTCAGGATGCTCTCAATTGTAAAATAATAAAAGCTCTCTAGTATCTGGGGAGATCGATTAATATTTTTTAGTCTACTTGGGAGGTAAAGATGTTGTTGCACATTTCTAAGTAGAAGCGAAGTGTTATGGTGCCAGGACAGATCCTCGGAGATATGGACACCTAGGAACTTGAAGGATGGGATATGTTCCACTTCAGTTCCATTGATATAGATGGGAGATATAGTGTCTGCAGATTTTTGTTTTTTTTCGGAAATCCACAATGAGCTTTTGATTTTCTTGGGGTTCAGGGTGAGGTTGTTGGAGGAGCACCATGCTGATAGGTGCTCTTAATCCCTACTAGCTACGGTGGTTTCTCCAACTCAGCAAAATTTCAACTGGGTAATGATACAAACTCAGGGATTTATCATGACCCACGCAGTGCACAACGAGGCAGAATTGGGAGTGAATATGACCTAGATAGAGTGTGATTGAATGTTAGATCACAGTGAGATGGAAAGGCAGAGATCTACCCAGAATGAAGATCCTGTTTATGTGATGTAAAAAGAGCGAAGTGCTGCTCTGGCTCATCAGTTACAAACGTTTGACGGCAGCATTTCAGCTCGAAGTCACCGCACTTCAGTAATTACACCCTGACGTGCGCGCAGGCACTAAATTGATGAGATAATTGTAAAATAGTCGGGTTGTGTTATCAAATTACTTCTAGGGAGAGTTTTCAGGCGTGGAGGCGGCACCGAGTGTTCAAAGACACTGGCTATTTGTAAAAAGCTTGGAATCAATTGACGGATAGCTGGAATTAGGCCGCCTTGGGAATGGCCTAAATAAGAGTTATTTATTTATTTAGTTAGTTAGTTAGTTAAGTGGTACTTAATAAAAAAATAAAAAATAAAATAAAAAAAAGTGCTTAACTCACACTTCACATGTTACTCTGCCTGACAGCTTTGCGAGACATGCTATCATGCCAATTCTTGTTTTGACAGAAACCTGTATCTGAATCTGTTTTGAGCGTTGATTATTCAAAATGTCACTCTCATCAGTTTTCACCTGGCCTTAATCACTGCCAGGAAAGTGTGAGTTTTGACAGAAAAGCTGAGTGAGCCAGAACCGCGGTTTATTTTGCATGTAGCCTGTAAACGCTGGCTTTACTTAACCTTCTTGCGGGTCTGAATTCCATTTTGTAAACATCACACACTCTACATACAGCTGGTAGAGGTTGTACACACACCGACATCACACATCTGTGTTATTTAGTGCTTTTTTTTTTTTCAATGACAGACGGGTCAACAGACGACATGTCTGCATGCATACAGTACATTTGTATGTGGTGCTTGCAGGAAAGATACACAATGCCTACACAGCTGCATTCATATTCCTCTTTCTCTTTCTCTCACACACACACACACACACATTGACACGTACACATGTACACACATCGGTCTGCTTGCAGTAGAGAAGCATGAGTAAACAAGTCTACAAAGATGCATATGTATTTATGCACGCCTTCTTACACACACACACACACACACACACACACATGCATAGTCGGTGGTAGCCCAGCAATGTGGTAGAAGAGCACATTAACATTCAGCACTACATGTCCGTCCGCCTGTCCTCCCTTCAGAGTAAACACCAGCTGTGAGCAGGGACAGAAGTGTTGCTGGGGAGAGAAAGAGAGCGCGAGAGAAAGTGAGAGAGATAGAAAGAGTGAGAAAAAGAGAGACAGAGGGAGGGTCAGCACAGTATTATGTTTGTTTTTTTTTCCCTTTTTTGCCTTTATATCCTTACAGATTTTGAGATGGGAATATAATCAATTCGTGAACTTGAATTCACAATGTAGGTCTCCTGGTGTGTTCCTCCAACTCCGCCAAAAAAAAAAAAAAGAATTATTTAGTAGAAGCTGGAAGATTTTCTTTTTTTAAAAAAAAAAAGTTAGTACTTTGTAAAAAAATAAATAAAAAGTTTTGTTTTTTATGAGAATTATCTCCCATAAATATCATCTCCACAAATGAATTATGAACTATTTTTATACTCACTAACTGATCCTCTTTCCTTTTTTTTTTATTACTTTCATTCTATTCCTGTTTCCCTGTTTGGTCTACTGTTTATTCATCTGCACTTTTACTGTCTGTACTTACAAAGCATGACATCCTGCCATAAACCTGGGCACAGCATCAGAAACCGGTTTGTACTGTAAATCTTCAACATTTCACAATCATGACAAAAAAACACATTGTGTCAAATGAGGAACCTCGGGCATTGATATTCTGGGATGACTTTGATACTCAGCTGCGTGGTGTCAATAAAGAAAAGTTGTAATAAATGGTGACCGAGCAAAATTTGACAGATTTGTAAGGAAGCTTTTTATTTATTCAGTTAGTTTTTTTTTTTTTTTACTTTAGTTTTTTTCTGTCATTTATATGGTCGACTGGTGCTTTGATTGTGCCCCTAAAAAAATAAAAACAAAAGATTTCCAGCTTAGAAGATGATGAAAATTCTCAGTTGCTTTTGTAGTTGTTGCAATGTTCAGTATCATGTTTAGTATCATGGGCAAAAATACAGCAATTTGGGGTTTGATTAACTTTTCATGCACATTTATAGAAATGCTTTGATCTCAACCCCAACTCAACTCAAACCAAAACCTTGGTAAGATAACTGAATAGGAAGGTGTGTGATTTTTAATCATAGGTCTAATTTAGAAATCACTACAACAAGGGCAACAAGTCAGTCAAATATGTCCTTTTAATGACATGCCTTGTTAATTAAAAAAAATGATATCAATGCCTGATTTATTTATATAACTACAACAGACAATGCAGATTATAAATGCTTTATGCATGTATGTACTGTATAAGGGGGTATGGGTCCATTCATGTGCCACTGGTCACATCAGGCAGGAAATACTCTCCTCCTCTGGAGAGATAGTGGGACAGGGGTGGCTCGGTGGTTGAGGTGTTGGACTGGTTGTTCAGGAGGTAACTGGTTTGAGCCCCGATGCTGCCGGGCTGCCACTGTTGGACCCTCGAGCGAGGTCCTTTACCCTCCCCGAATTGCTCAGATACAATCGGGCATCGAGCTGACCAATTCTTTACCCAACCCTGTAAAGAACTGCCACGGAAACAACAGATATGTTGCCGGGGTGGGGTGATTATCTGTCCCCCAAGATGCCGGGTGGCACTTAAACGACCATCTATCCATCCATGCATTCTGGTAGATATATATAATTTCAGTTTCTTTCCTGGATGAAGTAGAGATCCCAATCATATCTGAGCAGTTAAGGGTGAAGGACCTTTCTCTATGGCCCAACAATAACAGTACAGCAGCACTGAAGCTTGAACCAGACACCTTCTGATCACCTTATCCACCAAGCTACCCCTGCCCATATACTGTATATCAGCAGCATTGCTCGTCACAAATATGACTCAAAAACAGACTTTTAATTCTATAAAAGTGTAATTAGTTTACTTATCATTTTCTCTGAAACACATAACAGTCAGAAGCTTGCATTTTCCAATACCAGTAACCACCAAGTTAGGACTTCTTGATGGCATCCAGAGTTGTTTGCTTTAATCCTATTCCTTGTCTATGTACATAATTTAGCATGATCTCCCTGTGCTTGGTAGGTTTCCTTCAGGTACTCTGGTTTCCGCTGGCAGTCAAAATACACTTCACTTGTGTTAAGTCATAAGTCTACACATATTCACTGTCTGTAAATAAACACTATAACCTACTCCTTATACCATCTGTCCTTCTCAACCAGTCACCCTGGCATCTTAAAATTGTAATTGCTTTTGCACTACCCTAGACCCTAACTGTGTGGGATTGTAACAAGTGTGGCCACCACAGGTTTTTTTTTTTGTCTTTTAAAAATGCAAAAATTCTAAAACAGTTTAACGCAAATGACAGATTTTAGGACAAATTACACAACTCATGCTTGCACCACAACACATATCAGCATTTTTGTTTTTGCACCACATTTTTGACTGTGAAAAAACGAATCCTTCATGCTTCCCATTAAAAACAAAACCAGGAATAGGACTCGTATTAAAACAGGGCTACTGCAAGCATAGCAATTTTCCATCATGTGTCTGGCAGGATGACAGGAGGATTATGATATTGCCGTAATCTGTGCCATTTTCACACACATGGGGACTAGAGTATGTCCTGCCCTCGGATTCACCCCTGACGAATGAAACGCCTACGTTCGGACAAAGAGCATATAGAAGCTTTCTATCGCTGATGGTTTACATCCTGTCTTCTGGTCACTCATTAATTCCATGCCCCATCCTCCATCACCCCCGTCCTTACTTTGGAGTGATATGTGTGTGCGTGTGTGTGTGTCTGGGGGTGTACTCGGGCGCTTGGCTGGACCGATTGATGTGTGCTGTTGATGGCCTCATGAGGTTCATCACAGACGAGTTAATCCGGGTGCTGCAGGACGAGGCCACAGGGACATTAATAACGCACATGAGAAAAGCAGGACAGTGTTGACCCTTTTAAAGTCAGCATAAATAGCAGTTAGAAAAAAAAAACATCATGTATTTTGGAATAATAACATAGTTGCAACAACTATTTCTGTACATTTAAATATACAATGGTACCCTGGAATACAAATTTAATCCTTTCCGGATGCGAGTTCTCAAGGCTAAATTTCATATTTGTGAAAAGCATTTTCCCATAGGAAATAAAGTTAATGCAGATAATCTGTTCCAACCACCCAAAATATTACCAATATTACCAACACTATGATCATATATTTTCATTTAAAAAGCATTTAAAACATAAAGAAAAAACATGTAAAATATGTAATAAATACATATTAATCCTCACTTAACCTCTTGCCAGCAGCTGCTTTAAAAACTAAACTAAAAGTGGCTCCCTTTTCTTCTTGTTACCATCCTTGCTAACATTCATGAGACCCATGGTGCTATATCTTTACTAAATCTTGCACAAAATGCAAAAACCCCACAAAAATATGTAAATTGTTTTGAACGGCTCCCGGATGTACATGCAACTTAGCCAGGGTTAGGTTCTGGTCTTAATTCGCACGCTAAGGTGCTATTATAATAATTTGACTTTTATTCAGTGGGTAAAAAATATGTTCACAGTTTTATGGCAGTAATAAAGAAAATCTTTTTTCCCAAAAATGCAAGAGGCGTTCATGTCAAACTGGGACTTGTGATGAATGAAGGCATAAAACCTATTGGCATTTACAGAAGAGTTCAGTATGGTGATGAGACGCTTAGCCATCCAAGTGGAAATCCTTCTCCTTAAAAATCAACGCATCTGTCTGGTGGAACTTTACGGACAAACGTTCACAATCACCTTCATTTTTGGAAGGTCAGTGCACATTAAGTACCGAGAGAGCTCTCTGCCTTCAACTGGCACATTGAGTTAAAGAAATGTTATGACTGGGAAGGCAAGAATTTTCTGCTATAAAGCAGGCAGTCCGATCCTGTCCTCTGCGTTCTGAGAAAACTTCCTACCTTGATGGCATTCAAGCAGTAGTGAAGCTCTGGGATAAGTGCAGTAGTGTTGTAAGGAATTATATAAGGAAATAAAGCTATTTTTTTCTCTTATGACCGAGTTCTGCTATTCTGTACGTTGAAAAGTCCTGCTTTGAGCCGAACACCCCTTGTATATTTGAATTGAAAAAGGTACAGTTTTTTATTTATTTATTTTTTTTTTATTAAATCTGGTATTCTGAAGAAGCACAGCATGACTCCAGCATCTTGAACACATACACAAATTAGAAATGTAAAGCCTTATTTGGATTGGATTAGTTAATTGTTAATAGTAGTTACTTTTTTAAACATTTCCTTAGTGATAAAACTAAGAACAGTTGGTGAGAGCAATGAAATGAACACAGGAGAAGTAAGATTCTAGTGGGTTGTTTTTTCTATGAACCCAGGTGTTTGCGTCAATTGTTCACATAATCATGGGCCAATTACAACATGGTGTCCAAGTCCTACGAAAATTGATAGAGTTGAGACACTCTACTGACTCATTTTTCTTACTCTCAGTTTGGGGCTAAAAAAGGTTCCAGCAACAATTTGAATGTACAATAAAACAGTAATAACAAACTACACGAGAAGCATCTTTTTTCATTTTGTGACTCAGAAAGTGTTTAATATGTTAGGGAGGGTCAGACTACGCTAAACAGAAGACCACTGAGGTGGGCAAAGAAAGGAGGTAATTTGTCCTGTTATTTTCATAGAGAACAGCAGTGGAAAAACACAGACATTGCCATTCTGGATGGAAATTAAAAACATTATCATAGAGGCAAATAAAACAGGAAATATAAAAGAACCTATAAAATAGGAAATTACCCCAGGACCCCATGTAGGCTTACTTTAATGCTGTTGATTAAAACTGTGCTGTCTTATATGCTAAGTGCAGTGCCCAACCTAAAAGTTTCTTTATTAGACCGTTTACATATACACAAAAAATGTCAAAGAAGACTTTCAGAATAACGGCCTGCATCAAGCAAAAATAAATAAATAAATAAATAAATAAATAAAATAAGATGCTGTAGTTACTGGAATTGGGTTAATAACTGTTCACTACATTATTCAAGCCTGAAAGAAATGCTTGGTTAAGCTGCATTGTAAAAAAAAAAAAATAATAAAAAAAGTAAGAGCTTTTCCAGTCACACAATGTGATGAGAACTTACAGAATTGGGACTAAACAGCTGTGTCCCACAAGAAACCAAACTAAAAAGAAAGAGGCAGAGAGAAAGAAGTAGACAAAGGGAATCAGAAATTAAAGGA
>JAOTRS010000036.1:31044925-31059639 GCA_028565755.1 Dinotopterus cunningtoni
GTAAGATGATGGGCAAGACGAGACAAACATTTAAAAGATTATGTTTTTGATTGAAATTATGCCTCTGTCTTTAGAGAACAATTTGATTTCACAGCATCCCCCCACACACACACCTCCTCCTTCTCCTTTCTCCATCTTTGTCCCCTCTCACTACCCATCATCAGGGATAGAAGGATTTTGACATGCAATATATGTTCGTTCTTTCCCTGAGAACTAATGGCATTCACTTCTCCACCCGGCAAGGTTGGATTGATCCACAAGGTGACACTGAGTATAAAAGCTGTCAATAAGGGGACAGAGTCATCACGCACTGAGAATACTGAGTGGCTGCTATAATTTCAACGCAGCTGCTCCTCGTGGGACAGATCAGGGACATGTCAGCTCACTCTGCACCTGCCTGAGAAGCAGTTTATACATGGCAGAATGCCTGCTAAAAACACAAATATGTCTGACCTTAGTCTTACAAGGTTCTGTTTGGGTTTGGGTAAAGAGGGTTGGAGATAAAGGCAGAAGTGCTGAAATGATTTACTCCACTAAGAGAGCAGTTACTCAGAGCTACAGCGTTTACTTAACTCAAGTCAATTCAAGAATTTTTTTTATTTTTACTCAAAAAGAAATATTAAATTAATTACAAATTTTAGATAATTATGGTAAATAAAGCCTTTATTTATTTTTTTTCTTTGCATATCCCAGCATAGCTGGGCACAGACATGATACAGCACTCCTGAAAAAAATAGTGTTAAAGGCCATGCTCAAGTGCCCAACAATGGCAACCTGGTGGAGCTGGGGATGAAACCACCAACCAGCCAATTTGTAACTCAGTGTTTAACCATCTGAGCCACTTGTAGCCCGCTAGTGGCTCTTTTATTAAGTAGTTAAGGAACATTTGAAAATATTATCTAAATAACATCATCTTTATTCATAATCTCTTAAATGCTAGATAGCATAATAATACCTCTAGTTGGATGTTTATAACTAAAAGTCTAGCTTGTCACGGCACGCCAGGTCACGCCCACATCTCAAGCTAGGTCATGATTACCTGCTCACTCCTGCTGCATGATCCATCCCGCTCCTTGCTTTTCACCGCCTCATTCATCGTTCCAAACACACCTGTTCTCAATCCCAGATTGTCACAACTCTCTATTTAACATGCCATTAGACATCAACTCTCTGCCAGATTATTGTGTGCTATCCATGCCCAGTATTTCAGCGTTTCATTTTGATTTGACCTTCCGGATCTCGACCATGCTCTGTTTTCATGACCTCGACTTTGTCTTACGTTATGGATTTCCTGCCTTCTCAGATTTAATGTTGCCGACCATCGGATTAGTTTTTCGCCCACAAGTTTTGATTACAGACTTTTCTTGGTTCTTCAGTTCTGACCTGCCTGTTCCTCGACCGCGAGCTATTCTACGCTAACTCCATGCTTCCGCATTCCCGCCGCGGAGCTCATTCAGAGAAACGGCAAGCGCTCACTCCACACTTCCGCATTCCCGCCGCAAAGGCCATTCACAGACAGAGCGAGCGCTCCTCAAGGCACTTCCGCATTCCCGGAGCTGCACTCGCTATATGCACACGCCTGCTCTGCACTACTGCATTCTCACCGTGGAGCTCTTTCAGAAACTATAAACGCTTTCTCTGCACTTGGATCCTTCAACTCCACCGCGACCTGTGACAGTTTAGACCTTGCAGAACTTCGCGGAACGTCAGCGGAACGTCGGCGGGCAATTGCGGAGTCAAACCGCATAAGTAAGATAGAGGTATAATCTTGCCATTAATGGGTCCAGCAGAGGCTGCACAACTAAGAGGGGCGCTAGAAAAACAGAGGGTGTTCCTGGGTACTCACCAGCAGGATATACAGCAGATAACTAACACCCTCAATAACGTTAAAGAGGCTTTATCTGCTCTCACTTCACAAATAAAGCAGACTCAACCACCTCCAGCTCCCATTTCCCAGCCTCCTCCTCCTGTGCATTCCATCAGGCATGAACCACGCCTTCCAGTACAGCCCACTGACGATGGAAACCCGTCCACCTGCCACTCATTTTTGTCTCAGTGTTCCCTTGTGCTTGAGCTGCAGGCCTCCTCTTTCCCCACTGAATGTTCCAAGGCCGCCTACATAATCACTCTCCTCTCTGGAAAAGCGAGAGAATGGGAAACAGCCTTATGGGATGCCCAGGTACCCTGCTGCTACACGTACAAGACCTTTACAGACGAAATGAGAAGGGTGTTTGATCGTTCATTCACAGGGTGTCAGGCAGCAGCTCAAATACTTGAACTATGCCAGGGATCTGTACTAGAGTCCTACTAGCCATTCGCCATGCCTTCGTTCTGCTACCACCAGAAGGGTCTTGCCCACCTCTGAGGAGATCCCTAACCTAAAGTCCCCGCCGAGTGTCATGATCTTCGCCAGGTGTTCAGCAAGTCATGTGCTATCTCTTTACCTCCTTACCGTCCATACAACTGTGCCATCAACCTCCTTCCTGCCACTGCTCCACCTAAAGGGTGACTCTACTCTCTCTCACGGCCTGAGAGAGAACCATGGAACAATACATCTCGGAGTCCCTTTTAGCTGGAATCGTTCGCCCTTCCTCGTCTCCTGCAGGGGCAGGTTTCTTTTTCGTGGAAAAGAAAGATAAGTTCCTCAGACCATGCATCGACTATAGAGGGCTTAATGAGATCACGGTCAAGAACCGCTATTCTCTTCCCCTCATGTTCACAGCATTTGAGTTACTCCAGGATGCCCGTTTTTTTTCTAAACTAGATCTAATAAAGCCTACCACCTGGTCCGGATGAGAGAAGTTGATGAGAGAAGGTGATGCATTCAACAACCCTACTGGTCATTATGAGTGGTGGTTTCGTTTAGTTTAACCAATGCACCGGCGGTCTTCCAGGCGCTCATTAATGATGTCCTCAGAGACTTTCTCAATGTCTTTGTGTTCTTTTACCTTGATGACATCCTAATCTTCTCACGCTCCCTAGAGGAACATAAACTCCACAGGTCCTTCAACATCTGCTGGAAACGAAACTCTACGTCAAGGCTGAAAAATGTGAGTTTCACCGTGAATCCACCTCCTTTCTGGGGTATGCTATCTCACCATCAGGCATCCAGATGGACCCAGTCAAGGTAAGGGCCTTCTTTTCTCGTCAGCTGATGCCCTCTGAACGGAACTAAGACATTGGGGATCGTGAGTTGCTCACAGTTGAGCTGAGTAACCTTAGTAGGTTAAGGCCCTCAAAGAATGGAGACACTGGTTGGAAGGAGCTGAACACCGGTTTCTTGTCTGGACTGATCACAAGAACCTGGAATATCTCAAGTCAGCTAAAAGACTTAACTCACGTCAAGCACGCTGGTCATTATTTTTTTCACGATTCAACTTCACGCTGTCATACCGTCCTGGATCCAAGAATACTAAGCCTGACACTCTCTCCTGACAGTTCCCCGTCCCTCAGAATTTACACACTAGGAAAACCATCCTCCCACCCCAGTGCCTTGTAGCTGTAACTCAGCTGGATTTGAAAAACCTGGTTCTGCAATCCCTTGAACAGGAACCAGACCCCAGTAATGTCCCATCTGGGCTACTTTTCATCCCAGTTTCTGTTCGCCCTTAGAATGGGGCCACAGCTCTAGGCTAGCCTGTCATCCGGGGGCGACCCCCACCCTCTCTTCGCTTAATCAACGCTTATGTTGGCCGACCATCAAGGTGGACATCAAAAGCTTTGTGGCATCCTGCGATGTCTGTGTCAGGAATAAAACAACAACCCCCCCCCAAGGGACTCCTAAGGCCCCTTCCCATCCCCCATTGCCCCTGGTCTCACATCTTACTTGATTTCATACCTAGGTTGCCACCTTCTGACAATAATACCTGCATTCTGACAGTGGTCGACTGGTTCTCTAATTCTGCCCATTTTATCCCCTTACCCAAGCTTCCATCTGCAAAGGAAATAGCTGAACTTCTCGTCTCCCATGTCTTCAGACTCCACGGCCTTCCATCAGATATAGTCTCTTACAGGGGCCACAGTTATCTGCGCATTTTTAGAAAGCCTTTTGTGGTCTCATTGGTGCCACCCCCAGCTTTTCATCGGGGTGTTACCCTCAGAGCAATGGCCAAACTGAGCGCATGAATCAGGAACTAGAGAAATCTCTTAGATGCATGACCTCACAAGACGCAGCTTCTTGGAGCCGTTTTCTCCCTCAGAGAAATTGGGATTACTGGCAATGCAAGTAGTTGGTAGGAAGGTGAGTCTATAGGAAATTTGAATGAAATTATCTTCATCTTATTTTATTTTAAATCCTGTGTAGTAATTGATCAAAACTATTTTTTATAGCCACGTGCATGTCATCGTTTATGTTAAATTTAATCTGTGCAAAAGTAACATGTGCAAAAAAAGACAAGCTATATTTCATTTATAAATACTTTTTATGTAAAGTTCAGCTGCATGTTTTGTTGATTCCGGCTCCACACCAGTTCCATGGTTTGCGAAGTACATATGCCAGTTTCTCTCCATGAACACTTGATGAGAAAGAACCTGCTTGATGTGTGACTCCTATAATCAGCTAGCCATATTAAAATGTTGCCATTTTCCACTGAGCTCCTCATTAGTAATAATTGAAAGTCAGTACATAGAGCATGGCTTACATCAAAACAACTCCATTACCTCTCACCTTGAACGCCAGTCCCTTATCAGTGAAAAAGTCCCTGATAACGAGAGTGCAATTGCATACTATTGTGACGCTCGTTTCAATGGAATTTTAATCGCAACCTTATTATTTGTGCTCGCTCACTGGAATAATCATCACCTTTTGACAGTGCAGTGTCACAGTGAATCATCTGTACAGGTGACACTTGTAGTAGGTTATCACCTGTCAGTGGTGTACATTTGGGGTGGGGGACTGGCGGATGGTATGAACCTACCTGGAATATTGCACAAGTTTTAATTTATTTTGGGTTCCCTTAAATCAACACAGTGTCAAAAAAAGACATACATCACACTTAATGTTTTAAGAATGTCCCTTAGCAAGTGTCACCCATTGCACATGCTTTTGGTAGCCATCAAAGTTTTTGCCAGAAAGATTTGACCGGACTTAGAGAATTAGTAACACAGAATTAGTAGTGTTCAATTAAATTTGTTTGTTTCCTGACACAGACTCGACTTTTAAGCATGGAGCACAAGTTTTTCAATAGGGATGGATTTAAATTCCTAAAGTTTACCTGTTTTGATGATATGTTTGGGGTCACTGGTGTGAAGGTCAAGTTTTGAGGTCATTCTAAAGAATTCTGAGGTACTCCACTTTTTTCATTATTCATTTCATTTAATTCAATTCCCCAGTTCTGCTCCCAGTGAAACAGACACAACGCTTGATGCTACGACCACCATGATTTTTAGTTGGTGCAGTGTTCTTGGAGTTGAATGCTGCTCTAAACTTGGGGTTGAATGCTCCTTGCTGAAGTGCTCATTAATTGGTTTAAACTTTGCCCTGAATGACTAGGTGTCGGTAAGCTTAATTTCAGCAAAAGGTGAGTTTTACAGAAGGCTTTTCCTTTGTCCATGTGATCAACTGCAAACTTTAATCAAGCTTGAAGGTTTTAGTTTTGGAGCAGGGCTTCTTTCTTGAACATCAGCCTATCAGTGCACGGTGAGGTAAAATTTATTTGACTGTGTCAGTAACACTGGTGCTCCTCCAGCTTCCAGTTCTTGGAAAATATCCTGTTGTGGTTCATGGGCTGTTCCTGACCATCTGAACCACTTTCCATCATTTTAAATGATGCCTGAATTCGTGGAGTTGCTGCCATGTGATTGGCTGATTGATGTGGCCGGTGAATGTATGTTGAACCTTCATATTGACTCTCTAAAAGTCAAATGTTGCCATGTCATCCATATTCATGATGAGTCTATGGAAACATTTTCTTCCCAAACATCAATAAACTCTTTTTTATTTAATCACATTCCATTGGCTTACAGTTACTACCAGAGAGAAAATAAATAAATAATCATTTAGTTCTTCTGAATCTGCTTGACAGCTATTTCTAATACAGGTGAAGAAAAAGAAGAGTATATGTGGTTTAATATGATAAAATATGGTTTTACTTATTTTCATCATATTATTTTAAAGCAATAGACCTTAAAAGAGTGTGCATGCGTCTCCTCCTTACTGCTGATAAAATCACTGTAAGTACTGCCTGAAAATCTGTATGATTAATATTATTATTTGCAATAAACAATTCTTTTGCCATGCATGAATTCTGTTAAGAACAAACCCTGGTTGCCAAGCAGCATAAGGCAAAAAATTTGGCTACTCATTAGACAGAAAAAATGTCCTAAGATCTAGTGCATCAATATGTGAAATAATTTTTTGTTATTTTTGATGCTAGAACAGGCATGTGCATCAAGAGTTTTGCAATTCCGTAACCAAACCTATGCAATCACTCTTAATAGAACTGTGATAAGGAAAATTCGTGGCAGGGTTAAGGAGCAAAGATTTTTCCTAAAATAACAAATTTATTATTGAATTTATATCAACAAATGTCTCATTATTTATACTACCACCCAGAACCCTCCGTTCATCCCTGAAATCACTTCCCTAAACCCCAGTCTACTACAGTATGCATAAATAAGTCAAATTCTAAAATGCCATATTAGCCGTAATGGTGAAAAACTTACATTATACCACAAGCCACTTGTTGGAAAGCATTTACCCAAGTCAGGCCACTGAGAGAATTTTACCCCTGTAGCCTTGATTTGACATTGTACAAATTGTCCTAATGTCACCGTGCCCATTGCTATGACAGTTCCTCTCCTCGGCTGGTTGCTGAAATGCTCATTAATTGGTTTAAACTTTGCCCTGAATGACTAGGTGTCGGTAAGCTTAATTTCAGCAAAAGGTCAGTTTTAATAAAGACATTAAAAGAAGAAGTGAGCAAGAGAAAGAAAGAGAGAGTAAGAGAGTAAGAGAGAGAGAAAGAGAGAGAGAGAGGAAATAACTCGAACAGGCGGACATCAAGTCAATGAGGGAGAGGTTGGGATGTGACCTCTTGCTCAGAGTTCTCCAACCAGACAGAAAATTAGAATCTGCAGCTCTGTCGTTCCTCTCCTGTGGCTCCTGTTTATTGGTTTTGACCCCAAGCCAGATGAGGTCACATTTTCGTATTATTGGAAAGACACTCCTTTGGTGGCCATTGCTACCCAAATATTCAATAAGAGTATAATGAAATAAATACTGGAGCTGCCCAAGTGGGAGTTTACAAAGAGAGCAAAAGCAGGACTCCAAGTCAATATACTGTATGTTGACTTAAAGTTAACTCAAGTAACTTAAAGTTAAATAATTTCTGCAGCCATAAATAACCTTAATACATGCACACTTAGGCCAGAGGTATTCATCAAGTCCCATGCTTTAAAGTGTGAATGGTTACCTTTTAATGCCTAACCATTAGCGATTCATTTATGGCTATAAATAAAGCAATTTCATTTCAAGTGGTAATGTTTCACTTCATAGTGGTGCTTCACATTACCACTTTTGAGTAGCACCATCGACCCCAAACAGATGAGGAATGTGTTTTGAATTAGATAAGCAACATAAACTCATCTAAATGCTCATAAACATTCAATTTTTTCCATATTTTTCTTTTTTAACCCTCTTCTACATAATTTATAGAAATGCATGCGATTGAATCAGCCTCAACAGTTGCAGTGGTGGTAAATGTTAAAAAAGGTGAACTAAGAGTTATTTTTCACACATTGATCGGCTCTGCTACAACATTTTTAAGTGTTTGATCTGATCGACTGAAATCCATTACTGGCATACATTGGGAAAATCCAATGATCTTAATCATAATTCACAAAGAGGTCAGAGACAAGGAAAGCATCATACAAAGAAATTATAACAAAAAATTCAATAAATAAGACTTTACAGTGAGGCAAAGGAAGATATTAAAAAATAATCAAGGGATAAACTAAGTAATAAAAATTTAAAAATTAGAATGTTTTTGGCCTATATGGCAATTTTAGGCAATTTGCCCAAATTTTCATATACAGTTTCAATATACGTCAATACCTCCGGTTTCACACCATGCTACAAATTATGAACATTATTAAAAAATGTTGTAATAATGTCTGTTTTGTATTTGTCATTCCTTTTACAGTTTCATAATTTTATATGTCTTATTTGATGTTCCATACAGTATTTGCAAAAATCTCTTATAAATTAGTTTTTCAGCTTAAACCACAATATTTAATAGTTACTTCATGACCCTCTGTACATGTGGTCAATACATGCGTCTTGAGTACACATTTGAAAACGTGAACCCGCGCCAATCAGTCATGCACATGCTGCATGAATTCTGATTTTTAATTCAGAATTCATGCAGCAAGATAAAAAGAATATTAGTAAGATAAAAAGAATATATAGCGGTCAGCCATAAAATTACAAACATTAACATTAAAATCACTTAGAGTTTTTTCTTTCCCTTGTGCCACAGGGGGCCTCTGAGGTTTAATTTTTCTCTCTTTCTCTTACTCTCTCATTTATAGCACCAGGACACTGGTAGCAAATATTTTGGGTGCTCTAGTTTGCAGGGTGGGGCCTCATGGATTGTCCAGCTGGCACATCCCATTGGTGATTGATCAGATTGGGATCTGTTGAGTTTGTGTGCTGGGTTGGCTGACAGCAAATAGATCATTTAAACACAAGAGTAGGAAAGACAAATACATGTATGTTTATAGGAAAATTGTAAAATCATGTATATGCTTTTTTGTACTTTTAAGTACTGTTTTTACAAAATAGTTTTGCATATTTGACATATTTTTAAGTAAAAATACTATTTTTATTAAGTACTTAATTGGTACTATTTATAATCATTTTAATCATTTAGAACGATTAAGTATTAACTTATCCTGTTGAATGTATATAGACTCTGTATATATACAGTACATAGAATACTATAGAAATCATTCTGTATCATATTTAGGTCAGGTTTTTAATATGTAAGCATATCAATTGATACAAATACGTGCTGGAATTAATTACATTGTTATCATTACTTATGATGCATTAATGATGTAGCTCATTAAGGTTCATTGGTGCAGTAAGTATTGTTAATTAAGGAAACCTTAATGCCTTGTCTAATGAATAGGAACATAATAATCAAGGCACTTGTTCATATTGATAATAGCAGCTACTGCTGGTTATTGCAGGTATTGTTGGATTTTTAATGGAACTACAGTAGTTACCTATGATTTATTAATTATTCAAATCCATAAAAATAATGTTAGTCAAAAAAATCCCATGTATATTTCTTCACTGGTAAGCATTTTATTTTCATTAGGGTCACTGTACTGTAGATCTAGGGTCACTGGCAACACTGGGGCGAGGCGGAAATACACCTGCAACAAGGCGCATATCGAACCTCAACGATGTTGCCACTAATTTGGTTTGTGCTCAATTGGCTTTACTACAAATCACTTGGTGCTGTTTATCTAAACTTTAAAAAGCTGGTAGAAACTAACCCCATGTTAAAAAATGGTGCTCTATTTACAATTCCTTCCAAACTCAAGCCTATTATATTTATTCAAGTCATGTACGTGCTAGCATAAGTCATTTGAGCTCTAATCTGTTTCAGCGAATTGAAGAGTTCTCCACTGTGCGTTTAGAAACAACTACAAAACAGCAAATTTAACTAGTACATAATAAAGTGTACAGGGTGGAATTATTGACTAGGGACTAGATACAAATACATACAATGTGACCTGACCTAGCCACAATATGTACATTTGACCTTAATGCTTAGTTTATTAAGGGTGTACTGTAGGTTCTCATGCAAACTGTATCCAAATGCATTCTCTATGAGGGAAAAAATGCTGTTTAAAGTTCCCTGCAAATATTTAGTCACAGAGCTGTCACAATTTGGTACTAATGAGAAAATGCAAGTTGAGTAAGGAGCTCTAAATGAGTTGATAATTATTGTTCTTATTAAATGAAGACAAGTGAAGGGGGTAGCGCTGAATACATATTTTGTAATGAAGTGGCTCATTAGAATGCATTCAGGTTTTTACGCGGTCAAGAAACTAGGAAGAAATGAGAAATGTGATGAAATTGCTGTTGTGAAGTATTTTTATATACAGGTTTGAGGAATAATCACCTGAGATTTAATAGGTCAAACGGATTCTGAAATAAGCTCTAAGTGAAACATCAAAGAAATACGGTAGAAAACAAATTATGAATTTTAACATGCAAATATTAAAAATATATCCGTAAACTGCAAATTAGGTTATGCAATAAACCATAGCCTGGAATATTATGGTTAGGCTGTGGTGGACATTTCCGATTTTGTTAGGAGATGCAGGACTTACAGAACCTCTGTTGTTGATTGATTGGTAGACATGCTAGCCATACAAATCCTGGCACTGTTTATGAGACCTGTGGGTGAGAGGTGAACACACACATACAGCAGGGCAGAGTTTCATTGAGAGGCAAAGCGACAGAGCTGCCAGCTTGATGCCATGAGGACTCAGTGGCTCTGTGACAACAGGAGGTGACAGGTTCAATCAACTGGGTGATCGGCAGCTCCTGGCCTAATGCTCTTTCATGTCGGACTGTGTTAGGTGCCATTGTATTAAGAGAGAGGGAGAGTGAGCAGCAGAAAAAGAGGGGGAGTAACCCTTTAATAGAGATCCTGAATGCTGCAAAATAGATACGTTCTCCTGTTCTCTCCTAAATAGCTCAACGATCCCATCTCATTGTCTTCCTCTCTCCAAGCCACAGCGCGACACAGCAGAACTGCAGAGAAATTGAAAGTAATTTTGCTTTTTTTGTGACAAAATAGCTGCAGCATTGACTTCACAGTCTTGCTCTATACTTTACCCAATAGAGCTTGGCGCGTTTCACACTCTATAGTTATGTACTGAAAGGGAAGAAATGCTTCTGCAAATTCCCTATTTAAAATGGCCAAGTATGCCAGTTGGGCATGTAATGCAAATTGAATTACTTTTGCAGAAAAGCTTGTGGGAGTGAAAAAGAGGGATGAGGGAATGCTAAAGCCTCGGTTAACATGGTTCCAAGTGTTGAGAGAAAAAAAAAAAAAGAAATCCCATGAGATGCTAAAAATCTGTCACAGCTCAAAATATAATTAATATTATTCAGTAATTCTTTCATCTTCAGTGCTTTATCCTGCTTAGGGTCATGCTGGAGTCTACCCAATGTGAGTAGTGACCAAAAGAATAAAAAATAAGGTCATAAGAACAGGTGGTGGGAATTCCTACTGATTCCTTTGCAACGGATCTGGCCTTAATCTTTACATTCCAGGACAGCCTTGGAGTAGAGCTAGCTCTGAATCAAGAGTTGATGTGGATTGGGCAATTTGCAAGTATGCCCCCTGGCCAGCTCCTATTAGAGCTGTATTATGCACATACTGATGGATGGAGACTTATCTAGAAAACATTTAGGGATTTTCTAGGAAAAGCTGGAATCTGTGAATAGAAAAATCCAAATTGACCTTCATTGTTTTTAGAGGCAGGTGTAGCTCAGTGGTTAAAAAATTGGACTACTGCTTGGCAGGTCCCAGGTTAAAACCCCAATACCTCCATGTGGTAAAGGTTGAGGGCCTTAAGCAAGACTCTTAGCCATCAACTACTTAGATGTATGATGAGAGAAAAAAAATGTAGGTTGCTTTGTATAAGGCTGTATGCCAAATACTGTAAATGGTGCTTCCATGATGCCATCAGGAAGAGCAGAATAAAAACACAAAAAAGATTTTATGATTACATAGGGACCATGAAGGGATTTTCATTTGGAGCCAGTGGAGTCTTTCTGTCTGCTCATTTTCTCAACAAGTACCAGTTCACTGATTGTGAATATTGAAGGATATGACCTTGTTACTTGTCGTCCTTTTTTCCACTTTGGTCTTTTTAGACAGCTGAATAACAGGACTGAAGAAGCTTAAAAATGAACTCACTTCATTACTCTTACTCATTCTACTGTATATACCACTTATCCTATACAGTGTCACGGGAGGCCTGGAGTCTATCCCAGGTGACTCAGGGCACTAGGCCAGGTCCACCTTAAACAGGACGCCAATTATACACACACACTCTCACACTTACTACTTGCAAATCTGAAGACACCAATGAGTCTAATCTGAATGTCTTTGGGTTACGGGAGGAAACTGGATAACCCATAGGAAACCCACCAAGCATGGTAAGAACATGCAAACTCCATGCACACAGACTCAAAAAGTGGGACTCGAACCATCGACCATGATGGTTCAAGGCCACAGTGCAAACCACATTGCAACTGTGCCAATCTTAATCATTTTTTGGCAGTTTCATAACATTTTTGGAATTATTGAATCATCTGAAACAGAAGGGAGTTAAAACAGGTGCCATAACCATACAAAGTTTTGCATTAAAAATGGTTTATAAAAATGCTAGCAGGATGTAATCAGGATTTTAAAGAGTTTTTACTAAAAATGGTGAATAAAGCTACAGTATGGTGAGTAATTTACATGTGCATTAAGGAAATTCTGAGTTGTATATGGCATTATGGTGACTAAGTGATTAGCACTATAGCCTTGCACCTCTATGGTTAGGGTTTGAATCTCATCTCCAGTCTGTGTGTGTGGAGTTCCTCCCCATGCTTTGATGCGTTTCCTCTATGTACTTCTGTTTCTCCCAACAGACTAAAAACATGTAATGTAGGTTAATAGTCATCTCCAAATTGCCCATTGCATAAGACTTGGTGTGTGCTTGTGTCTTGAGATGGTTTTACAGTATATTCAAGGTCTGCCATGCCTTGTGCCCTAAATTCTTTGGAAAAGACTTGAGTCTTCCCAGAACCCTATACAGGATATGTAGTTGTCACGGAAACGCCAGGCTCTGCCTTCAGTCAACGTCCCCAACCACCCAAATTATAATCACACACACCCGAACCTCATCACCAACACAACACAAATACATCTCACTTCCCTTCATTTAGAGTCTGGTTTCCAATATGGACAAGGACTCCATGAGCTACAAATCCCCTACAATCTTCCTACGCCTTGTCTCCTACCCTACCCTCTCGTCTCGTCTGTCCACCTACCTCCATGTTGTGTTCTTCATTCCTCCAGTCTGTGATTATCCGTCTACCAGCTCCAGCACCATAGCAGTTAAGACATTCCGGTTTAATCTCTGTATCATTCCATTAATCCATATTGTTAATAAATCACCTGGTCGGGTTTTCTTCATCTTTGTCTGGGGAGTCTGTCATTCCGTAACAGTAGTATAAATAAGGAATAGATGGACGATTTGTACATGGGATCACTTAACATCTAATATAGCCTTTCCCAACTCTGAACATGTCAGAATGGTATCAATCGATACTGTTTTTTTTTTTTTTCAGTGGAGTAATAATAATCCCTAATTAGTAATAATACAGTAAGCAGTAATAGTCCCTACTCAAAAAGAAGCTAAACATAAGTGCTAGCTTTAAGGGGAAAAGGAAAGTTAGACGGAAAAGAAGAAAAATGAAAGAAAGTATAGATGTCAAAGTTTTTTCATTTAGTCTATCCAGGCTATTTCCCCACCTCTTCAATCTCCCCAACCCTCATTCATCACACACTCACAGCACCTCAGAACAGAGCTCACACAGATGTGGCAGCCTCATTTCAATAACAGTGTCCAAGTGGGGTACATTTCCATCCAAACTTAGAGAGTGGCTCTGTCTCCTGCTTGGCTGACTGGAATTAAACATTAACTGTTCTGTCTGGTTTAAGAGGGAAATGCTTTAAATGCTTTATCCTACTTTTGCTTATATGTAGGAAACGTGAGCAGGAATCGGATCTACATTCACAGCAGTACACTTGGTACCTAATAAATGTCAGATGATAATTAAAAACACGTTGAAGACAAACGTAAGATAGTTACTGTCATTCATGTAACAGCAGACGGATCAATCTCCTTATAGCATTTGTTAGATCATAATGGTGGTAATATCCATTTATATTTCACTCTTCAGAAAAAAAATGGTTATCTCTTAAGAGCTTTAAATCCTTGCTTTGTATACAATTTTTTTTTTTCAATAGCCCTTTGGTCCTTGTATGTAATTCATTCAGGATATGTCCTCTCCACATGGTATGTAACGACCCCCTGCCTGTGTTAAACAGATAAACCTGTTCTATTGTTCTCCTTAGCTGAGTTGGCTTTTTCATTCTCCTGTTTAAAAATTCATTTGTTTCAGCCTCCCCTTTTGTTTCTTCATTTCACAAATTACTCTAATTGCCAGAAGGTACACGGTCATCAGGTCATCTATTCTCATCAGCCTGGAGATCCCCATCGCTCTGATCCTGACACTACTGCTGCCTCCTATTTCAGCTGTCAGCGGACAAGCAAGTGACTTTCACACATTTTGCTAGACGAGACCGCAGCTCTTAGCATGTAGTAAAACGGTTTAAAACTTTCAAGTAGGACATAATATATCTTTTCAAACTAGTGGACACAGTGCATCATAGTAAGCGCAATCTTCCCTCTTCCACATGTACATGGCATCACAGTTGACCACTATTGACTAGTGTTACTCTGACTGATAAAGAAAAATATAACGCCATCCCTCCCACCCAGTCAAAACGTCTCGGGTTACTTTGCTGTAACCCTGTTTCCTGAAAAAGCGGGAACGAGATGCTGCGCGAAAGCGCTATGGGAAACGATTCCTCGTGACCGGTTGTGAAGCACGTGTGTGTCAAACA
>JAOTRS010000036.1:31195847-31208900 GCA_028565755.1 Dinotopterus cunningtoni
CTGCAGCAGAGGTAAGTTTTGGTCTTGCTTTCCTGGGATGGTCTTCATGAGAGCCAGTTTCATCATGGTGCTTGATGGGTTTAGCAAATGCACTTGATAGTACTGTGACGTCTGTGTCAACAACTGACTGTTGTTGTTGTAACTTAATTACCTAATTCCATATGAGTTTGGAAATCTCCAGTATTGTTGTAGAATATAAAATAAATCATTAAACAAAACCAAAGACATTTGGTTTTGACATTTGGCTTATGAGCGGTAGTATATATCCAAAAAGTAAAGTAGATTGTTAAGTTTCAACTGTGTAAATAAAAATAAATAAATACTATTGTATAAAATATGGCCATTTCTGGGAATTATGGGAAATATACCATTTCCATTGCACCCAAATCTCTTCAAATTGATCTCCTTGTAGGTTATTGGATAACATATTTTTTTTCCAATACAAAGATTTTCTAATATTGTACCAATTTTCAACATGACTTTGCAACAGACTTTCTAGAAGCTACAACTGACGGATTTAGATATTGTTAATTTTTCTTTTTCAATTCAAACACTATAAAATACTGTATATAAATTTTTGCACCACCTTTGACCATAGGTTTTTAGTATATTCCACTAGGAAGAAAAGCCAGTGCACTACATTTGCAGTTCTTGCATCATTTTCCTCCTCTTCTTTAACAGCTTAATCCTGGTCATGGTCTTGGTTGAGCCAGAGTCTACACTGACTGCATTACACCCTGAGTGGGATTCTAGTCCATTGCAGCGCATCAATACCACACATTTACATCCTCATTTTTATTGGTCTGGATATGGAGGTCCTGGAGGTAACACACACTGGACACTGGAAGAACAAGTGTAACTCTAACAGTTAGTCATGCTTCGGATCAAAAGAAAACCCCAAAGCTGCACGTCAGTGTTGCTCGCAGCACATGAGAGGTTACATCTTTTACAGTTTTGTCACTCTGGATGGACTATTGCACGCTGTTGATCCGATAACTGCTTGCACAGAAAGTGAAATTCATAAAGTGCTTCCTCAACACGCGCTCTGGTCATGGGGCTGTTCTGTACGTCATCTGTGCAGGCCGGCCATCTGGTTACTGCCAGGAGGGAACAAAAGAACTGATGAAGTAGAGAGGTAGAAAAACATTAAGAGAGAAAGAGAAGGAGAAAGGAAAGCAGTGTCTCTGTAGGAAACACTGTACGTGACAAAGCCTTGGAGATAAAGTTCCCTGTATTGACCTGAGAAATGTCTGTGCTGCGGTTGAGCTTCCTGTAAAAAAAAATAATAATAATCTTACAACATAAAGTAAATAAAGTGCCTCTGGTCCATTGGGGAAGTAATAAGGATTTTATGATTTTTCTCTTATTTCTAATATATTTTTATTAAGAATATGTGTCTAAGTGGAATTATTCAGATCTCCTGCAGCTAGTGAAAGTCCCATATCCAAGTCCATCTTGCAGCATATAGGATGTACATTTTGCATGAAGGCTGCAAGCGAGATTAGGGATTGTCACTCCAGGGATTGTACTCAATGTAAAAATTATTCCATGGCTTTATTTTCCATCAAAAGGAGTGATGTTATAGCCAGGCCTCTGTAGCTTCACTACTTTCAGCTTTCCAATAGCCAAGCTTGCACAACTTCACAGACGCTTCATGTATTAGTCTCCCATGATGGAACATGATGCTAGGGATGTTATTGAATATGAATATGTTATTCAAAATGAAGAGATAACGTATTCTAAACAAATACTGCATGATCCTCGCTGTTACTTTGAGGCGAATACTGTATGGTGCATGCTACTAATTTGAGGCGAATACTGTATGATGCATGCTGTTACTTTGAGGTGAATACTGTATGAGGCATGTTGTTACAGTTTATTAATTTATTTATTCTTTCAAAAGAAAGTTTGGCGGGACATCTGGCTGAGACTAGAAGACCCCAGGCAGGACAAGGGGCCTTCCTGGGATTTTTATTTTTCTACTTTGTTGTCATTATGCTACTCAAGTGCCTTTTTTAGAATTATTTTAAGAAGCATTGGTTTTTTAACTCATCTCTAGGCAGGAATTATACAAGAAACAACCCCACGACATCTACTTTTAATTAAAAGATAATTTCACTTATCCAAAATAAGCATATACTTTTATATTATTCAATGAAGCATTTCTGCAAAATTTATCTAGTTCTAAGTCGTGCTTTCCAATTAGGTATACCTTAATCACAATAAGTTAGATTTAACAGAGCAACTTTATTAAAGTTTTGACTTTCATACTTTTTATATCCATTAACCATTAAAACACAAGCAGTAATGCTCAATTAAGGGATAGCTCAGAGGTTAAAGCATTGGACCACTGATTGGTGGATCCCAAGTCCAAAACCCCACCACTACCAAGTTGCCACTATGGGGCTTAGAGCAAGGCCCTTAACCCTCAACTTCTCAGATGTATAATGATAAATAATGAAATAAAAATGTAAGTAGCTCTGGAAAGGGACATCTTTGGTAGAATCCAAATTATCATTACTTTTTGGATTCTACCAAAGAACCAACGCACAAATTGTACTATTTACAGAATTTGGGAATGATGTCGCAAAACTGTCGAACTCACAAAATGCTCATATTAATTTTATTGTTTGATCATAGATATAACCAACAATAAAACATGAAAAACATCTTATTGTATGTATATGTGCTATTTATTTGCCTATTTGAGCCATTTTAGGGCATTTGTTTGAGGGTGTGTTCTTGACAAAGATTTTTAGTTGTGCCAAATAGGATGTCTGCTAAAATGCGATTAAAGCTATATAAACAAGCTTTGAAAATGTACATGTATAGCAATTAACAGATGTGCTTATCCAGAGCTACTAATTGGTTTGAAGTCATCATCAATAAATATATCCTTACGCTTGTTCACTATGTTACTAACTAGAATACCATCATTCACATACTGTTGGGAAGTTTTTTTTTTTTCATTAACCCTAATAACTAAGAAACAGGTACGTCTTTATTAATTGCTTAAATAATAAAAAAATACAGTAAAAAGTCATCAGAACATGGTGTGGTGCTGGGTGTGATAAGTACTTTGAGGTAAGAGGTGCTGGACCATTTTTGGCCATTGGAGGCAATCATTATTATTTTATGGAGGGAATGAAGTACGTGTGGTGGTGTGGGAGAACTTTGGTTGAAAAAATGTATGTACTGTAGCTGCATTCTGGATCAGCTGCTGAGGTTGAACAGAGAAAGACTTTCCAGGAGTGAGTTGCAGTAGGCCAGTCTTAAAATAACAAGAGACTGAACAAGCACCTGAGTGGCCTGTGTGGAGAGAAACCTGTTCTGTTGTTATAAAGAAAAAACTAATATGAGTGGATAAAGTTTGTAATGTGAAAGGAAAAGGACAGTTGATTGTCCAGGGTTACACCAAAGTTGCAGTCAATGACCGAAGATGTGATCTGAAATTTGTCCAGGGAGCTCATAAGATCCTGATGGGGGATGAATCACCTAGGATGAACAGCAGTTTGGTTTTGCTGAGATTAAATTTTAGTTGGTAAGGTGCCATCTAAAATAAGATGTCTGCCAGACATGCAGGAATCTAATTGTTCTGTAAGAGATAAATAGACATTTGATTGTTTACACTGTGAATTTGAGAGAGAAAAGAGAGAAGAAATACCTGTAATAGTTGCTGATGTCTGCAGAATCCGTACTGAGTTTCTTGAGGATGGGAGTATTTCTTGCCTTCTTAAATACAGCATTAACAGGAACAGATGATGTAGATTTGTTGAGGGAAGTAATGATGAATGGAAGCAGGTCTTGTGAGATGGCCTGGAGCATTGGGATCCATGCTTAACAGTATTGTATTGCACCTACTGTCATATGATATATACCAATTGTATGATAAAAATGCAATGTTACAGTGTTTCTGGTGTCCTTTGACAGCTCTTTTGTCTTGGCCATAATGGAGTTTGGAGTGTGACTGTTTGAGGTTGTGGACAGGTGTCCTTTATACTGATAAAGAGTTCAAACAGATGCCATAAATACAGGTAACGAGTGGAGGACACAGGAGCCTCTTAAAGAAGAAGTTACAGGTCTGTGAGAGCCAGAAATCTTATTTTTACCGAGGAATTTACCAATAAATTCTTTAAAAATCCTACAATGTGATTTTGAGGTATACCTACAGGTATGATGAGAATTACAGACCTCTCTCATCCTTTTAAGTGGGAAAACTTGCACAATTGGTGGCTGACTAAATACTTTTTTGCCCCACTGTATACATCAGTTTGTTTTCTCATGGATAAATTTATACACACTCTGGATGTTTTTCCCCCAAATTTACAAGATTTCTAATTTATTCAGCTTAATAAATTAGGTCTAAGCTATTTGAATAATTAACATTACATGTTTCAACCAACCAAGTGCAAACTGATGTCAGGCTAACCTTAATTTTACTTTTTTTTCTTCACCATTTGCCACAGGTCTGGTTTCACTTTTCCTCATATTCTTGGTTCATACAAGGAAGTTCATTACAAATTCAAAGTAAACTTGCACAAATCCCATATTTCCCTAGCAAGGTGGGGTTGCCTTTGGGGTTTTCCTTGTATAGCATTGTACATTACCCAGTGGGGGTTTCAGGGAGTTCTGCACTTTAAGATATGACATTCTTTTGGAAGTAATGTTGGCCTTCAGGGGGCTTGCTTAAAACTCAGAAAAGAATGTGCGTGCTGTTTTGTATCTATGTAGCCATGCACTGAGACTGGGATTTCATGGGATGCAAAAAATATATATGTAAAAAATATAAAACAATCACACGAGCAAGATGTTTTTATTTGCATTTTATATATTATGTAACCCAGCGGATGAAAAAAAACTATTAACTAAATAGGACTATTTTCTTATCACAGATATGTTAATCTTAATATCAATTAATCTGTATTTACATTCAAATAAATAAATAAGGAATGGAAAAAGGTAAAATGACAAAAAATTTTACATTTTCACTCTATGATGATAATAATCACAGGTACTAAACCCATGCTATTTGAGTCAACACAGTATAGATGCTTGCCTTTATTATTATTTATTTGTTGCTTAATCCTCTTGCTTTTAATTAACTTAGCAAAAAAATCCTTAATGGTTGTTTTTATCTCTATTATCATGAGGCAAATCCCTTTAGCAGCTGAGAAGCATGTATAATTTTAGGGAAATGGGTCGTGATGCTTGGTGTCATCCACCTTTTGTTTCTCCATAAGCCGCAACTAAATAAGCAAATAATTAAAAATGCCAGGAGTACGGTGGCCCGTCAGTGCAGTACACAACAAGCTCCAAATAATAAACAGAAAAAAAGGAGCGTGTAAACAAGTTAGGAAAACAAGAACTCAAGGCGTGGGTTAACAAATCTCAGAGCAAAGAAACGGGGGAACAACTAATGCAGGCTTGCGAAAAAAAGAAGAGTTGAGTAAGAAATATTCAAAGGCAAAGACAAATGACTAAACGAGTTGTGTTTTAGCTCAGATTGCATTCTGCCACAGACCACATTTAGAAGTTTTTTATATGCCCATCTGTTAGGATGCTGTTTTTTAGTAGCATAGAACAATATGTAAAATGGTCACAATACTTATTTGTTTTCCAATATGGCCTCTATTCCTGTAAGTTTTATATGATATTGGATTTTCAGAATCAGACTGTAGATGCCATCCCAATTCTTCACAGAACTTGCTGGACCTGTGCTGCTTCAATATCTAGGGCCGTACTGTGTGACTTCGCTCATTAATGAGGTGCCATACTCTGGCATTGCATTTACAGATATTTAAAATAAGTAAAAGTAAAAAACATAATCTATGGTCAAATGTTCTAAATAAATGTTTCAGAATAATAACTTAAAGTGTTTATAAAATCTATAAAACATTTATTAAACAGCATTTTGCACACACAAGTCCATTTACTGTTCCATAGACTTGTAATATATGTATATATTTATGTAATATATTTATCAAAAAACATATTTTATCCATCAATTTGGAAATCCGTTTAACATATCACCCTTCCCAATGAGGTCACCACTGTAGATTATAAAAAATTTACATTTTAGTTTCAAACCATTCACGCAACCCTGTACACTTTTACAAATCCACCGCTATCAAATATGTATTTATGGTCACATGTTCAACAGGAATGTGTATCATGAAAGATTTAAAGTTGGAAAGTTTAAAGTTTTTCCCATTTTTGTTCAGAAGTTTAAAATTGTGATATTGTAGTACAAACTACCAAGGTCACTTTAAAAGTACATTTAAATTATTACTTTATTTTTACTTATTACACTGGCAGGACAAAAAAATAAGTCATGCATTGTAAGATTTCATTCAGGCACCTTTAGCTTTGAATACAGCACACAATGTTGTGGCCAGTTCATGTGTGAAAATGATTCCTCATGCTCCCAGAACCACTCTTTCACAAGTTGAGTCCCGGAATATGCCTGTGCCATAAAGGAAGAAAAACATAGTTTTGTTTTGATGTGATAACCTGGCTATTCAGTACATTCAGGTCGTCAGCTGATTTCATTTTATTGCTACATAATGTTGCTGAGCCTAGACCTGCACAACTAAAGCAACCCCAGATCATAACACTGCATTCTTGTACAGTGAGCATTATGCATGATGCTTGCATTACTTCATGTGCTTCCCTTCTTATCCTGATGTAGCCATCACTCTGGCAAAGGTTCAATCTGACCTCATCAAACCACATGACCTTTTTCCATTATTCTAAAATCTAATCTTTATGCTCTCTAGCAAATTGGCTAATATATTAATTATAGAGTTCACCAAAATTCTTCTTTTAATAATAGCTATGTAAATTATGAAAGTGTTTGAATGTTACTCCCATTACACTGAGACACGTTCCCACTACAGCCACAAAGAAAAAGGGTAAATGTGCAATAGCTTGTACAACTTGACAGGAGAAACCGGTAAGGGCATAATGTTGTCTCCTTTGATGTGGAGCTGCTGTGTTTTTTTTTTTTTTTTTTTTGCTCATGTTAAAAAAAAACCTGGTGAGGACACAAGAAAAACTTAATAAGGCATGGGACAAAAAGGAAAGATTGGCTGACATGTCACTACGTTGTTGCTACTGTATGTCAATCTGGTTCTAACAACAACATCTTCAGGATTGTGCTTTGACCATGGTAGGTCTATACATGCTACTGTAAAGAAGATTGCATTACATTCATATTATATATTTAAAATTTTACTTCAAATGTTTAATCAATATTTTCTTAGATGCAATTTTTAAAAAATTATTACAACTTGACAATTAGTTGCAATAGCCAAATGGCACCTGTGTGTTTATAGTGCATTAAATACTACTTATTTATTGATTATGTGATAAATGCACTAAACAATCTCAATTCTATAGAAAGTCATTGCTAATAATAACAAGTAATCACACCAAATAGTATTTTTTTTAAATAACTAGCAAGTTGCAAAATGTGAAAATAATACTACTTAAGCTAGTTATTATACTAGTACTATATTATACTAATTAGCTAGTAGCTAATTATATTTTGATTATAATGAGAACATCCCCATACAAACAATATATATAGTACATGATGTGTACAGTACAATAATTACAATGGATTATTGTGTAAGAGCTAAAAATATTACTATAAAATGTATTTAGAAAGTGTGCTTAGTTTTAAAGATGAATTTCTGCCAATTATGTACAGTAATTTGTGAAGTATTCTCCCTTTTCTGATCAACACCCCTGAGCGAAGTCACGTAAAATGCAAAAAAGGCTAAGATAGAAATTAAATCCAAGGTTGCTGTCAGTGCTTGTAATGATAACAAATGAAGATAAAGTGGTATTTCATCTGCAATATAAAATCAGGATGAGAAGCCTTGAGGGGGGAAAAATGAACATAAAACAAAATCAGTGAGAGTAAGTCATATCGTGGACAAGTATGCTCTTTGCCTCGAGAGTCATAGAAAGCTAGCACTAATGTTTCTATCATGACTTACCTTGAGTGGATATAGGATTTCATAAGCTGAGGTTTATGTACTGTATAAAACTGAAAGATATTGTTTTGTTGTGCCAGAAAGTAGGTGAGACGTTATCTGTCAACAGTCCAACACGAGCAACTAATAAGGAGACAAAGAAAGAAGACAACTTATACTTAGATCATGAGACAGCTAAGTAGTATCACCAGTTTCAACATACAGTTTTATTTATTATATACAGTATGAGAATAAATTTAAACTTATATTAATACCATGTATCCTGGAGGATCTAAAGCTCATCCCTGAAGGATTGGTTGCAAGGAGGAACAAAACTTGATGAAGGTCAATCGATTGCAGAGCAACATGTCATTTAATTCTCATCTTGTACAGTTTTAAGTATGCTATGATACCTCTGTGACCAGCAGCCATCCAGACAAATGGTGTTCTTTAAACTGGACTGGACCTAAAAAAGAGGCCACAGCAAATCATCATTTATTCAGAAGCTTAGGTATTTCACTGATCTTCCTTTCTATCAGCCTGTAGTGTCCTTTTTATCCAGTTAAAGGACTTTAATCAAACTGGAGATTCTAATCTGGACAAGACTGCTGACATATTTGGAAACAGTTTGGCTTCCCCAACCTGAAATGAGTCAATTTGGATTTTTTACCCTAATGTGACGCACACACACACACACACACCTACACACACACACACACACACACACACACACACACAAATAATATAAATGAATGTATGCCATGTGACTTTATTAAGAACGGCAAATTAGCTAATGTCAGTCATCACTGGTAGCACAGGGATTTCATAGCTGGGTTTTTATCTCCTTCTGAATCCCAACAAATACAACCAACTAACTGCTTGCCATCTTCCAGAGTAAAATCACAAGCATATATTTTGCTAAAATTGCATCTATTGTTTGAAATGAATGAGTCATCGCACAAATACAATGTGTTTTAACCCAGATGGTGAATGCTAAAATTTATGATTGGTCACATGCTTGTTGTTTCAGAGAATAGACATGTCTACATTAGAGTCAGATAAAAGTAACTTGTAATTATGAATGTGAACTGCCATAACACGACAATGACAACTTTTAGCAATCATTATTGCACTTATTGTGTCTTAATGTGGTTGGAATTATTTTGTCTCATCATTGTCACATAAGCAGTACACAGGCATGATGTACAGTAAGTGCAGATATTAAGACTTTATTAAAGTGAAAATTTAACAAACAAACTCTAGAAATCAGAACCAGAAACAGGCAAGATATTAGACAACATAACAGATGCAGGACTAAGACAAAATGAGACTAGGGCTTAAATAATAATAGAATAACCTAATCAACAAAGAGACTTAGCAAACATACCTGAGACACAAAACTTTTCTGTGAAATTAGAAACAAAAGATGTCAAAATAAAAGTCCATTAAGAATACAAAACACAAAGTGTCCTCCAGGGGTTAACCCTGCCAACCATCAATTATTCTGATGTAATAGAATCTTTATCAAGTCAAGTCAAGTATCCTTCTATTGTCATTTTAACCATATACAGTTCAGTAAACAGTAAAATGAAACAGCATTCCTCCAGAACCAAGGTGCGGCATAGAAACAACATAAATTTACAACATAAGTTAACAAAAACTAACTAGCTGACTAGCTAAGACAAAACAGATAAACACTATAAATTTACAAAAAACTAAGTACCTTACAAAAAACAACAAGACAAGATGAAGTGCACTTGCAAATGTGCAACCAAGAGCGACAAAACAACAAACAACATGACACAATCTAATACAATCAAATACAGAGGAATGAGTTGAAGTATTGGGATGAGAACAGGAAACATTTCTTGTAATTAGCAGCGAATAATAATGTACTAAAAAAACAGTCCTTGTGCAAATAGCAGGTAATAAATGATATGCAAAAAATGCAGTTTCAGGATGGTGTAAGATTTCTGGTAGGTTGTTGATCAGTGTGTTTACGCGTCTGTTTATCTATTAAGTCCCATTTGTTTTGAGATGATTTGAGTTTCTGTGTGTTTGTGTTTTAGCTCAGTCCTTTCTTGTTGAGGAGATGGGTGGCTTGTGGAAAGAAGCTGTTACATAAGCTGGATGCAAGGGCCCGAATGCTTCGGTACCTTTTTCTAGATGGCAGGAGGGTGAAGAGTGGGTGTTATGGGTGTGTATGATCAGCAACAATGCTAGTGGCTTTGCGGATGCAGTGTGTGGTGTAGAAGTCTTATCTTTTCGGCTGTCCTCACTATCTGCTGTAGGGTCTTGCGGTCCGAGATGGCACAATTTCCAAACCAGACAGTGATGCAGCTGTTCAGGATGCTCTTGATAGTTCCTCTATAGAAGAATCTGTGGTGGAAATTGGACCTTCCTCAGTCTTCTCAGAAAGAAAAGACATTGCTGAGCTTTCTTGTGCAAAGAGTTGGTGTTGAGGGCCCAGGTGAGATTCCCCTCCAGGTGGACACCCAGCAATTTGGTGCTGTTGATGATCTCCTCAAAGGAGCCCTTGATGACGGGATGACGGTATTGAATGCTGAGCTGAAATCTATGAACAGTATTCAAATGTAGGTGTCTTTGTTGTCTAGGTGTGTGAGGGCAGATGGAGTGTGGTGGAGATAGCGTCATCCATAGAATATCGTCAATCCATGGTTAGGACGATACACAAATTGCAGTGAATCTAGTGAGGGGGCAGCAGGGTCTTGATGTGTCTCATGATGAGCTGCTTGAAGCACTTCATGATGATGGGTGTAAGTCCAACAGGATGTTAGTCATTGTGACAGGACACAAAGGACTTCTTCAGCATGGGGACAATGGTGGTGGTCTTGGAGCACATGGGAATGATGGCGCTGCTCAAAGAGATGCCAGCTGTTCAGCACATGTACTGTATGTACTATAACAACACAATAACCAATTCATGTACTCCAGTGAATATGTTTATTTCATTTAGCATGGTGGTGCCAGCAATTCTGACAGTGTAACAAATGTGCCAGTAGAGTCTCATTACCCCCCTCATCACCTACAGTACAGAGGTTGTGTTATCTGGAAATCTCTAGCAAAACCTCTGCAGAAGCACTTCCTGGTCACCTGCCCTTTCAATGTCTTGTAATGTCTACTTTAACTCTCATTAACCATTAAACCTCTTGCATATGTATCCTCATTTGGTTTCTTCCAGGTTCTCCTGTTTCCCCCATCAACCCAAAACATGCTAATAGATAATTAGGCAATTGGCAATTATTAGCTGACTGTAGGTATAAATCAGTGTGTAATGTATGTGATGGACTAGCATATAATTTATGGCGTTTTCCTGCTTCATAACCAGGGCAAAGAAAGCCATTACTAAATATGAAGTAATGAACATTTAAAGATGAATGAGTTAGCATACTGAACAGAGAGGAGATGCAGTGTAGGAGAGCCAAAAACATGCCTCTGAAACCTACAAAACACAAAAGAAGATATAGTTGTTCACTTTAGGAGAGCACTGAGTAAACACTCTCAGCTGAACATTGGTGACTTCTCCATGATCATTAAGAGCAACACCCACATTAGTTTTATATCCAAGAAGCCCAACAGTGCCTATAATTTTTGGGTAGGCTGAGAAAAGCCTCCAACCCTCCACCCTCAATCTTCTCCACATTGAACAAAGGGTCTATAAAGAGCACATTGACAAGCTGCACCACTGCCTGGATAGGGATTTGCTGTCTCTGATCTCAAGATCCTACAGTGGATGGCCAGGACAGCTGAAAAGATAATGGGAGTCTCTCTTCACAGACATTTACACCGCATGCTACATGTGCAAAGCTGCCAAAATTGTGGATGACTACACATACCCCTAACAAACACTCTATACCCCCCTGCAGTCTGACAAAAGGTTTTGAAGAATTCAGGGCCTCACAGTCAGACTATGTAATGTATTTAACATGTGCTTTTGCCAACCAAAGAACTGCTCAGTACCCATAGGCTGAACTGTATATTGTACAGTCTTGTGCTGTTTACACACTTTTACACACTGTTGTGCACTTTACAGTAGGAGTCTCTGTGTTGCATGCAATTTGTGCAATTTAATCAACCTTTCTTGGTTTATTTTAATTGAATTTTTGAGTCTGTTTCCAATTCAGAATGAATTCACATTTGTTTAATCATTCAGGTAAATTTACAAACAATAAATAGTCTTAAAAAGAGATGTGCTTAAAATGTACACAGTTTTAACAAAACATAAAACTCGGTTGCATTCTCTGCAAATACTCACATTTTGCGAAAGTATCTCTTCTTCTTTTAAGTTAATGGGCAGTAATTTACCATCAACTACTGGTCTGGAGAGTGGGGCAGAAGAATGGCAGGGGAAAAAATCACTTTGGATGCGATATGACATTTATTATTAATATTTATTAAACATTTTTAGTAGTTTAAAAACTCTAAGCAATATAGTATCTTGAAATAAAGCCAACTTTTGCAAATCAAATTAACAGTCTATGATTCAAAGCTCTAGTTGCTTTATGTAGCACCATGGTCCTAATGGAAGTTAATGGAATGGAATGTATGTATTAATGTATATATAAATGTATATATATATATATATGCTAAAGTGTGTGCTGTTTTGGCAGATAGAGAAGACACCACAGTATGAAGCTGTTCTTTTACAAGCAAAATATGCTTTTTATATGATGCCAGCGATGCATCATATTTTTTGGGATGCATAAAAATGTACCACACGTGTGTTGGCGATTAATTCTGTACTGAAATATACTTATATATTTATAAACTGTTAAAGTAACATTATATGTACAATTAAAGTTAACATATAATCACACAAACATGAAAAAGCATTCTATACTTACCGCAAGATTGTACACTAACAGCAAGATCCCACTAGTAGCAAAATGGACTTATGGGCGTTCCGCAAAATTAGAGAAAGATGCGGACACGTCTCGGGTTACTTTGCTGTAACCCTGTTCCCTGAAAAAACGCTGTGGGAACATCTTTTCATGTTGCCAGTTGTGAAGCATGTGTGTATCAAACACGCCAAATTTTGGCTTATATAACCTCG
>JAOTRS010000036.1:31311528-31328582 GCA_028565755.1 Dinotopterus cunningtoni
GTGTGCAATCACTGCTTTTAAACATTTTTGTACAAAGATGCTTATTGAACATGTTTACTTAGTTACTTAGTTAACTAAGTTAATTGTAGACATTCAAAGCCAGTTCGAGATAGAGACTAAACTTCTAAAGCAGGTTTTAGGTACACAATAAAAATCTGAAGCTTGCTGCAGACATGTAGTAAAGATCCAAAGCCTGCATTTGATACAGACGAAACATCTAAAGCTCTATCTAGCCACAGACTAAACCCCTAGACAGACTAAACAATCAAAGCTCTATCTAAATACAGACTAAACACAAAAGCTACGTCTATACACAAAATAAAACCCAAAGCTAGTTCTAGACACAGACTAAACATCAAAAGCAAGTTTTATTTAGACACAAAATAACCAAAGCTTGCTGGAGACACATAGTTATGATCCGAAGCCAGCTTTAGACACAGACTAAACATCTAATGCCAGTTCTAGACACAAGGCAAAACAGCCAAAGCTTGTTCTAGACTAACCATCCAAAGCTCTATTTAACCACTGACTAAACATCTAAAGCTAGTTCTAGAAATGCTCAATAATCAAGAGCAAGTTCTAGACACAGAATAAACCTTTTACGATGTATTTAACCACAGACTAAAGATTAACAACAGGAACTAGGGATCATGGAGTCCGATGGTGACCACTGTATTTATTCCCATTTCTACAATCGTAGTAGGACCTCCTGTCAACATTCGCAGGCTACAGGCAATTTGGAAACGCCAGTTAACCTAATCTGCATGTTTTTGGACTGTGCGAGGAAACCCACCAAGCACGGGGAGAACTCCATGCACACAGACCCGACATGAAAATAAACCCGGAACAGGATGTGCAAGTTCACAGTGCTAACAACTAAGCACCTTGCCACCAGATACAGACTATACATCCAAAGCTAATTCTGGACAAAGACCAAGCATTCAAAACTAGTTCTTGACATTAAACATGGATTAAACATCTAAGGTTAGTTCTAGACACAAAGTAAATATCTAAATCTAAATCCAGACACAGACTAAGCTTCTAAAGAAACACCCAAAGATTGTTTTTCGAGAGAAATAGTTCATGACACAGACTAAACATCAAAAAAATAAATACAAATATGTAACATTAATTCTAAACAAAATACTTAAAACTAGTTCTAGACACAGACTAAACATCAAAACCCAATTATAGACACGGACTAAACACTTAAACCTATTTCTAGACATGAAGTAAATAACAAAAGGTTGTTTTAGACTTAACATCCATACATCGATTAATAAATAGAATTTTTAAAAAGGTTAAAAGGTTGCTCTCTACACAGACTAAACATCCAAAACCAGCTGTATATGCAGACTAAATAGCAAGATTAGGCTCTAGATACACACCATATTAACAAGCTAGCTCAAGAGACATTTAGAAGTTGAGCTTACTGTACATGGAACATGTTTCCCAAATTGTTTGGTTGCTATCACAATACCAAATTAACTTTGCATAATTTTTAATAACAGCATGCACCCACATGCTTTATTCCCTAATTAATCATTTGGCTAATGCCTCTATCTGCATATATTTTCAAGTGAGTGTGAATCCAGTCTAAACACAAAGCTATTAAAAAAAAAAAAAGCCAACAGAGATATAAGCGCTGAAGCACGACTACATTGCCATTGGAAAAAAAACAATACAGTTAAAAGAACTAAATGCATGTGTCAGCGTAAGAGCTAATACTCTGGATGCCAGACACATTAGTTTAGAAGCAGTCAGTCAAACTAAAAAAGGTACAACTGATCAAAACAAATGGCAAATCAAAAAGGCCATTTTGCTTTAACCATGTATAGCCAAGCTAAAGAAATAGCCTTTGGTGCATCATTAAACCAGGTGGAGAATTATCTTGCACAGAAATCTGAGACTTGGAGAAGGGCAATAGAGCTGGTTAAAGATCATAGACAGTTAGATTAGACACATAATTAGAATTAATCATCCCTATACATGAGAGTGTGGCTTTAGTTTGCTAAGTGAAACATTAACATTCATGATGTAAAGTGGTTAAAAAAAAAGAGCCCGAAACCAGGAACAGATACGACCCTCCTCAAGCCAAAAGATAAAATGTTATAATGGACCCATTTTAGCTGTTGAAGCAAAATGACTGATTTGACTGAATTTGATGGTAAAAAAAAGTGAGATAATGTCCTCTAATTCTCTAATTCATTAAGTCAGAAATTCATCTCATAATAAAAAATGAAAAGCTTACAGTGCATAGGCAAACGTACACATTCAAAGTAGGGTGAAAAGATTTGCGTTTCTGTATTGGTTAAATGTTCTTGAATGATCTGAGTCATCCAAAGATTGTGGTAGATCCTATATCTGCATCATTGTGGAATTGCAAGTAAAATAATAATAAAAAAAAACTTTCTTCTCAAATAAAATTAGAACAGAAGCTGTGACATCCCGCAGTTCCCCGTTCACAAGAGAGTTCAACCCCTACCACATCCATATGAATAAGCGAGAAGAAGTCCTCATGAAAACACACTTTAGCTCCTACTCCTCCAGCCTTTCTGGCTTACCCGGCCCTCCCGGTAATCCATCATACAAATGAACACAACATTGTATTTTCACACCTGCTTGCTCTCTCAGGACCCAGATCCACTCTCAGGTCTTGCTCTGCATGGGAATGAATGAGATGGATTGCCAAGGAGAAGAGTTATCTAACGGGTAGGATCAACTACACATTTTGTAACTGTGAGGATCCAGTACATGGGAGAGAGGAACACAGACACATACACAGAGATTAATAAGCAAATTAGGGCACATGATCAAATTTTCAGAAGATGGATATTCAGGGAAAAATCCGTTTTAAAAACAACTCTCAGTTCCAGCCTCATGTCTTCACAGGTAAAGGACTTGGAACCAGGGGTAAATGTTTGCAAGGTCTTTAATCAACTAAAAATGCAACTACACATTTAAATAAACATGTTAAAAAAGTATAAACTTGTTTTTACTTAAATTATTTATTGTAATTGTAAACTATACCGTAAACGGAGCTCTGAATCACAGGTAGACTCGATTTGATTCGATCGTTGGAAATTTAAATTCAATTGGTTCAGTAGCACTACGTTAATTTTCTGACTTGTCGTCTTAAGCAGCTATATTTCTTACAGAATTTTTAAGTATTGTGTGGCGTAGAGGTAAACACTGTCGCCTTGCATCCCCAAGGTCCGTGCTCGATTCCCGCCTCAGTGTTCTCCCCGTGCTTGGTAGGTTTCTTCTGGGTGTTCCGGTTTCCTCCAACAGTCCAAAGACATGCAGATTAGGCTAAGTGAAGTTCCCAAATTGCCCTTAGTGTGTGTATGGGTGTGTGCATATGCTCTGTGGTGGATTGGCACCCCGTCCTGGGTGTACCCAACTTCATGCCGTAAGTCTTCTGGGATAGGCTCCAGGCCCCCCCACGACCCTGTATATAGGATAAAGTGGTATTTTCAAACCTGACAAACTGCTCCACCCTCCAGTCCAGTAGGTGGTGTTATTGCATCGCCTGCCCATTGAGTCAAAAGAAGAAGAAGCGAAAAGGGAGTATTTTTGAGGAAAATGTAATCAGTGTGCATTTTCAGAGGTATAGCAGAGGTACAGTATATTTTCAAGTAATCTGACAATTTTAGATCATTTAACAATTGCAGGTTACCTAAACAATTTTAAAAGTGTGAATCGATACTGCATCAAAAACTGACTCATCAAATATATGTGTAGAATTGATTACCATTGATTAAATCGCAAAATTAAATAATCATACAGTTCTAATTGCAAAGCAATTACACCAATGCTCTCATAGGGTTCGAGACGCTGAAAAGCTAAAAATTTAAAGGACGTGATGGAATTTCTCAATGCAGGAAACTCACCCAGCCTGGACACTGAAAGTACTGACAGATTGATAGCTCTGTCTCAGGTCTGTGGGTTTTGAATATTCATAGCTAGCTGTCACAGTATAAGCTCGGTTAATTATCTACAGAAAACAATTTATCCTGGTCAAGGTACTGTTGCGGTAGAGCCCAAGCCTATCCCGGGTACACAAATGCACACACTAGGGACAATCTTTTGTAGACACTTCTGGCACGTTTGTTGGATGCGAGAGGAAACTGAAAAAAAAAAAAAACCCAGAGAAAAGCCATGCAGACTTCAGGGAAAACTTGTAAAACCGATGACACTGGAAGTATAGATCGGTATAGGTGGGCATTACAAAACAAATAACAATAAAAACTGCCTCAATAAATAGTGCATGTGTAGCAGCATGTGAAGTAAATTCATCTATCATCTGTAGTGTTTATCCAGAGTAGGGTCATGGGAAGACTGGAGCCTATGCAGGAAACTTAAGGCACAAGACAGGGTACACCCTCCATCACAGGAGACAAGTGTACTCACTCTCTCTTACTCATTCTCTATACTGTAACATTTACACTATAGTTATACAGGTTTATGGGATGGCTAGATTCCAGGGCACTTGGGGCATGAGGCAGGGTACACCCTGGACAAGGTGCCAAACCATCACAGGACACACAAACACACTCTTATTTACACACTACTGGAAATTTGGAAATGCCAGTTATCCTAATCTGCAGGTCTTTGGACTGTGGGAGGAAACCATAGTACCCAGAGGAAACACACCAAAAACATGCAAACATTGCCAAAACAGGATTCAAACCCTCAGCCCTGGTGATGCAAGGTGACAGTGCTAACCACTAAGCCGCTGTGCCACCCACAGTGAGTGCACAATTCTCATTTTGTCTTAGATCAAATCCTTGAAGCTGTACTGCTAATACAGCTCTAAGTCACCTTATGACTTAGAAAATGTAGTGTATGAAAATGTAGTGGGTGGAAACATTTGTAGGAAGTAAAAGTCCAAAGTATTACATGAAAGAAAAACTCTAGCAGATGCAGAAGCTTTAAAAGCAGATGTAACGTCAGAATGGTGACAAATGTTTGGAACTGGTTCTGAAACTCAAGCGCTTAAGCATATTTTAATGGCTTGCAAAAAAAATTAGCTAACGTTTCCTACAAATCAGTGCACCTCTATTCCTTTTTCTATAAACGGTTAAACACTGAAATCCACTCATAACTACTCCTCCGCGGAGAAAATCCGACTGACGGAGGACTGAGCTGCCTCCATGCCACTCCTTTAGCAGGAAACGAGTTGCACTGACAGTTTCATTTGTGAGGTGCGCGGAGGGCCGCACACTAATTTCCTTGGCCTATAGGAGATTGTTCCGTTAAAAGAAACACACCGGCACAATAGTCTCATTATAATGAGGCACTGTAAATCCAAACTGCATTCATTCTCCCCTTCATTTGCATTGAAATGGAAATGCCATATTTCATTCTCTTTCTCAGTAACCTTACACTTATTTATATATTTAGAATAGGGTGTAAAAGAGGGGACCGGGCTCCTGCGGCTCTGTTGACTCTAACGATAGTGAACGATAGCGATAATAATAATGAAATTCAAATGGGGTTATGGGAGGGGAAATAATCAGCGAGTCACATATTCACATTCCATATTGTGAACATTAGAGCTTCTGCCACTGAGAGCCCATTGACGCGGTGTTGCATTAATACGTCCCGGGGCAGCATGTTGGGGTTATAGATGCGCTCGCAATTAAGGGGTTGAATAATGCAGGTAAATGTACAAACGACTGTTGACCAAGGGCAATACTTTTGATTACAATATTACAATACAGGGAAACAATTTGATACTCTGATCGTTTAAAACATTTGATCAGAGCCACAGAAGGAATTCATATGTGCTCCTTTAAGGTTCAGCATCCTGGGTTGCTTTTTGTTAAATAGGAAGTAGATTATTTAGTCTGTCTGTAGTCAAATTTTGATAAATAAACTTGATAATAAAATGACATTTGATATTATGTCTCTTAAAAGAATTCAAAAGAGAAATATTGGCCAAAGAATTCCACTTTCATGGCCATTAACACATCTAATGTAAACCAATGTTGGGTGTACCAAAATGATTTGTGCTTAGTTGAAGGACAAATTAGTTGAAGGATTTTTTTTTTTTATTAGTTATAAACCTTTCAAAAAAAAATTATAAAATCTAACAAAATTCTGACATAGGCATCGAGACAGACAATCCAGCAATAACTAACAATGGAAGGTGAGGCAACACATTTACAACATAATTGACCTTGAGATAAAGTTGAATGTACGACCCAAATACAGTACAACATTCCAAACACAACCCCGAAACAACAACATTTGAACCTTGATTTGGAGCCTTTATGCTGATTAACATCCATTCGCACAACAACCACATTCACTGTCCCTTAAGTTTCTAGCAGGATTTAGATTCTGATCAGAGACGACACAACAGCTTCCCGCACTCAGCTCAGGTATCTCATGTCATGCATCTCTCAGTGTTGTACTGTTACCTGTTCATCCAGTTTTGTCATGAATCTTAGCTCACAAATAACTGTACTGTAATACAGTGTTGACACAGCACCCAAACTGTATCACATCCGGTTTCCCAGAGCAGATCTCAGACATTAAGTGGGCTCTTTTATTTTGGCTGCTTTCCAATTTAAGACTGCGGTTGTTGCATTTTGCAGTTTCTCAGTAACCTGATAAGCTGTTTTTTCTGCCCTATAAAGAGAAAAGAGGTGGCACGGTTGGCTTAGTGGTTAGCACTGTCACCTTACACCACCAGGGTGCGGGTTTGATTCCCGCCTCGGGTCTGTGTGCATTGAGTTGGCATGTTCTCATTGGAAAAGTTAGTTAGAAAGCTGAGCGCAGGATCAGCCAGGATACAGCAGCACATAGGGAAAAGAGCCTTGCTTAAGGGCTCAACAGTGGCAACTTTGCGGTGCTGGGGCTTGAACCCCCAACCTTCTGATTAGTAACCCAGAGCTTCAATCATTTAAATCACCACTGCCCTAGTAATTAGCTGAGTTCCATAACATTAAATGTAACCACAAATGGTGAAAAAAATACGCAGTGCCATTCTTGAATTTGTAAAAAGTTGGCAAAGTTCTAAGGTGTAAGAGTAGTTGGAGACTAATGGAAAACAATTAAGTTTAGGGTGGTAATGATAACTGCTTCATGGACTCATTGTCATTGATATAATGATAACACATCACGCAGTCATTGTCATTGATGATTATTTTATAAAAGTGCTGTACAAAGTGTTTTATTTTTACAGCAAGCAAACATCATACAATGACAGTTTGATCTTGGGTTAAGGCAGATTGACACTGTCCTCAGTGTCCATATTAAATTCAAAATTACGCCACATATACCAATATCACACAAGCACAGGAAATTATTCGCTAATAAACGACTCCTCCGAATTTACAATCATGATTTTTTTTTTTAATTAACTGATCCTGAAATCAGAGTGCAGAAGAGGACATAGCCAACATAGCTATCAAATGTCACGTCAAGTCATGTGACGAAACAGAAAGAAAATCTTCTTCCCTCTCTTATATTATTTTGGACGATTTCACTTGCTCCGCTCTCCTTCAAGGCCCTGTGGTGTTAATTATACTGGCTCTCTCCCCTAGAGCAAGCGGAGCTGTGCGAGTGCATTAATCTTGATTCTCCACTTGACTACAAAGCCTCGTTTGAAGAGTCTCCTTTGGTAAGCCCCAAAGGCAGGGTGTGTGTATATGTGTGTGTGTGTGTGTGTGTGTGTGTGTGTGTGTGTGTGTGTGAGAGAGAGAGAGAAAGAGAGAGAGAGACAAGAAAGAGTCACAGCTCTGTGTTTTCTCCAATAAATGTGGGCAACTCGCCAAGCATCCAAATCACCTGCACTTTCCTGTGCATCTAATGAATTTTCCAAAGAGAAGCCCCTCCTGTCTGTAGCGCCACCGGTGGTCTGCTTGCCAGTGTTTGGGGGTAATTTATCTGCTTGAATTTTGGCCGGTCTGTAAGAGGTCAGTGTGAGCAGGATGCTTTTTCCCAGAACTCCACAACTCTGTACAATTCATCCTGAACTGATGAATTTTGAATGGAGCAAATGACACATTCTGCTTAGACTTCTCACACTTCACATCTTCTACGTGGCCTTGCTCCCCAGTTACTCCCTGTGGCTCTAATTACAGCACCGAACATCTTTGAAAGGTTTGACCCTCTTTGGAATTAACACACGCGGTAAATGATACACAGTGATACACTTCTGAAAGCTCACAACCGAGCAAGCTTTCAAGGAATTTATGTATATAAAATGTATTGTTGTGACTATATAAAGAAAGTACAGTTTGGATATACTGTAGAATGACTGTAAAACAAAATATAACATAAGTCTAACATAAGTGTGGTAACTTTAACAGTCTTGTCCAAACATTTATTCATTTATTTATTAATAAAAAAAAAAAAAAAAAAAAAAAAACAAGCTCTTGTAGTCTGTGCGGATCTTCTCATGTTCTTCTCGGTGTCCACATGACTTTCTTTTCAGTTCTCTGCTTTCTTCGCATCTCCCTAAAAACTTGCTAACTTTCTTTCAGCTGCTCCTGTAAAAGAGAGACTACTGCAGACTATTCAATCTGCACACTTCCTGACACTTTCCTAACTGGGCTTGGAACCAGCACTGAATGGAGAGGCTGTATACTGTAGTATGGGGTGTGAAAACGCACCAACAGCAGGGCTTGGACCCAGATAATGGAGGATAATGTGTGTGAGCCTCCATACATGTTTCCCTTCAGCCGTGATGTACAGGGTGGGTAAAAATGAACCAGGCAATATTTAATGGCTATAGAACTTGTAGCATCACCGAAGTCATGATGAAAACAGTTTCTAAATAGACAATAGTAAATAGGATTGCATATTTCCCGCGTCGAGAGTACAGGCAAAAGTCAGCATATGCAACGCAAAAAACAAAGATAGCTGTCCACCTGACTTCTCAGAATCGTGCTAAAATCGCAGCACGAATTCCATTGTTCTTGTGCAGAGATGGTGGCATACAGTGAACTAGAGGAACGCAACACTACGTACGTCTGGAGACATGGAAAAATTGTCATGCAAAGCTGATGACCACAGGCTCAGTGAACGATGCAAGACGACGTGCCTACAGTACGTTGAAATTTAAAGATTTGCCTTCCTTTTCCTTTGTAATAAAATACATGTACAATTTGTTTCAATAAATTCGTTCTAGAAATGTGGACTTTATTACCAATTTTTAATGCCTAGTTACTTTTCACCCACCCCACAGTAATTCATTCGTGTTTATGTTGTTTTTTCTACAGGTTTATTTTCCCGCTGATGCGTCTCACAGCCTTTAACATGGGTTTTACTGGACATAAAATTACAAACATGCAGCCAGATTTAATTGTCGCTTAGGTCTTCCCAGTATTATCTCGTGCCGTGTGATCTGAGCTTACAGCAGCTAAGAAGAATAAACAGCACACATACAAATATTTTCATTTTCATATCTCTACAGTACAATTGACATTTAAAATCACATAACTGTTTTTTCCACTTAAATCTTACACTTTTTGCACTTTAATTCCTTGCACTTGCATTATTTAATATATTTGTAAATCAGGTTAATTTCTTAAATGTTCTAATTTACGTACCCTCTCTTTCTCATATACCATCAACCTCTTACAGTATGTACGTCATATATACTAAATACTACGACTTTCAAGCCTCTTTCATGAAACAGGACAGTAACATAAAGTTATAAAAGGCAAATCTTGCAGAGAATCTATTACATTATCCAGCACCAGCTTTCAGAAAAGCTAAATGTTCGCCTTGAATCACTTTTGGATTTTCATATTTTCAGGCGCTTTTTCTTTAAACATTTTTTCTCCTCTTGCTTACATTTTCAATACTCATAAGTCCCCATGTTCTGTTTTGTCAAATAGATCTTTGTTGAAGTAATAACACGCGTTTCGATATTGATTCGACTTTATCTGATGGCAGAAATTGCAGCGAGGAAAAGCTACACTGTCGATACACAAGGTGGGAATTCTGTAGGTGATAAAAGACTAACAAAGTAATATACACTGATATGTGCAGAGACAGAAATTCGGAACCTGCATGGAAATGTAGTATTGTGCCACACATGAAAATGGCACAGTTTGAATCAGATAAGCTTCCAAAACAAGCATTATGCAAATAAACTACAGTGCTGTTTAAAAATCATGAGCTACCCTTCTTCCTATTTCTTCATATTTTGCATCCAAAGAGCCAGACGACTTTCTTGTATTTTTAATGTAGTCTTGAGAAATAGTTCTCCAGGCTTACTGAAGGGCTTTTTGGCTCTCATTTTTAGTCCAGCCCCTCTACCTGAGCAGTTTCCGAGGAATGTTTTGGTTTGGTAAACTATACTATTGTACCTATGAATCATTTGAGCATAGAAAAACATTTTATTTAAGGCATGAACCAGAGAGACACAGGTGCTTGTGATGACGGATGATCAGGCCGGTGATTAGTACACTGGTCATGCTGAATGCTAAGTGGTTGGAACAGACGAGAGGGGAAATGAGGTCGCTGCTGAGGTTGTTACATAAACAGCTGGTTTTTAGAAACTTGGCAGCCTGTGTGTGTTGATGTTGATAGAGACCTCAATCAGTTTTGCTGAATTTACAGACTTATGATCTAAGGACTTCATTCTCCCATCCACACTCCATCTAGACACTTTATATAGAAGAAAAGTATAAAGAATGAGCAAACGTCTTATCTTACTGAATAGTCAAATACTATCATATTTTCAAGTATTGTCATCGTCTAATCAGACATGGACAACGTGTTCTTTACCACAGCCAGTTTTAGAATTCGTCCATGACATTATTGAGATGTTCTTATACTTGTATGAATACTGTACAGTGACATCAAAGGCAAAGCCATCAACCCTAACAGTCAGGCAGAAGACACTGACACCGTGCTAATATGAAGTGTATGAATATTCCCACTGCTAAGAGCTAACAGATGCGCGTGTGTGTTTTCACACATCACAATCCACCTACTGACATGCATACACTTCTTTGATTAACTCTGTGTTTACAGTTCGTTTGGCAGAACAGAACTCAGTTAATTGATTTCACGGAAACGTGTGCTATATAATTTAAACATTGCTAAAATGGCAAATAAACAGCTTGTGCGGAGCCGTCCGAGACGTTGCCGCAAACAATGAATTAGTAAAATGGCACTTATGGCCATTTGCATATACACACAGAGCTAACTGTAGTACATATTTACATCATTCGCAAAGAGAATGCATTTGAAAAGAGGATGAATAAACAAAACGTGGACAACAAACTAAGAGGGAAAACATGATTAAAAGAAGTTCACAGAAAGCGCTTTTAGTGCCGCTGTGAATATACACTGCCCGGCCAAAAACATATTCGCCACTCTAGAGCTGGTGAGAGGGTCAAATTTAATCAAAGTTCAAATTATTAGCCGGTATTAAGTACTGAGAACAATTTAGGAGGTTTGAAATGACCGGAACTGGGTTAAGGAATGTCAAACACATAAATAAAACTTGTAAGGACCGTGCTGAACCTTCAGCTCCACGGAAGAAATGTGGATGGAAAAATATCATGAATGGAGATTATATGAATGTCTTAGTAAAGATACATAGTAAAAAACTTCCATACACACAAAACTGTATGTCACAAGAACTCACAGGATTGGGACTGTACAGTTAAATTCGGAGCAATGAAAGAAGATCATGTGGTCTGAAGAGTCCAGATTGACCGAGTTCCAGGGTAAAAAGGGAACCGCATGATGTGGCCACTGTACAAGCATTTGGAGGCAGTGTTATGATCTGGTGTTGCTTCAGTTGCTCAGGTCTAGGCTCAGCAATGTTATATGGAAATAAAATTAAGTCAGCTGATGATAAAGGTGCTGAGTTTTTTTTTTTTCTTCCATAATGGTACAGCCATATTCCAGAAGAATCCCAAAACCAGACATAAATTGACCACCACACTGTGCATCATAATCAAAGCTAAAAGCGGTTAATGAAATCTTGGCATGAGAGACTTTTTGTTTTTTTTGCCATGCATTTAAAGTGCATTTGTGTGTTGTTTCATAAGAGGAGTCCCAGCACGAGCAGATATTTATCTGAGAGTCTGGGTAAAGAGTGATGTGGAAAAAAAAATAATTAACAGCATGTAATAGTTAATACACCAATAAATAAGACTGTGTACTAGTACAGATAAGAATGTCACATGATTTACCTCAAGATATGTTATATAAGAATGAAATATAATACAGCATGCTGGGAACATAATAACAACATAAAAAATAAAACAATAAAAATAACAACAGGGTAGTGTGATGAAGAGTAACTCTGACTAAACCAAAGTTGATTACTTTCCACTTCCAACACATCCTGGCTAATTTTATGTCATTAGCTAAATGACAGTGAAGAGAACACGCCTCATGCATACGCATAATCACGTCTAGTGTTTGCTTTTTAATTGTGTTAATCTGCGTTCTTTGTATAATTTCTCATCTCTGTACTTTGTAATACAATCAGAAATTGTTTTTTTTTTTTTAAGACTAGGTGACACAGTGGTTTAGCGGTAAGCACTGTCACCTTGCTCCTTAAAGGTCAGGGTTCAAGTCCCGCCTTGGGTCTGTGTGCATGGAGTTTGCATGCGCTCCCCGTGCATGGTGGGTTTCCTTCGGGTGTTTTGATTTCCTCCAACAGTACAAAGACATGCAAATTAGGCTAATTGGCATCCCCAAATTTCCCGTAGTGTGTGAACGAGTGTGTGTATGTGTGTGTGCCTTGCGATGGATTGGCCACCCATCCAGGGTGTACCCTGTCTTGTGCCCTAAGTCTCCTGGGATAGGCTCCAGACCCCCGTGACCCTGTATATAAGATAAAGCGGTAGAGATGATGAGTGAGTTTTTAGACTAAAGCTAATTTTATTGGACTTTTCTATTTTTTAAAAGTCAAGGTGTGATGATGTAATTACAGCTCTAAAAAGGCATCCAAGAACTCCATCCAAATTAGACCCAAAAGCTCTGACCTTAAATGATTTTTACAAAATTATCAAGTCAATTTACTGTTTCAGATTCTAAGCATATGCAAAGATATCAGGTCTTAAAGTTATCACGCCATAAATTTTTGAAAACATCCCAGTCCCTATGGGCCCCCTCTTCTCACTCATCAGCATTAAGACTAATCTATAGCTCTTGATTCAGTCTTACAGCAGCTGCTTTCCAATTTTGTTTTCCTCACAGTTAAGGGAAGCAGTCAAGAGATCTTGCAGCGAGCTAGATTGCGAGATGAACGAAACCAAACTCCAGGCGTGTTCATTAGTCGTCATTGATCACCTGTCTTCCTCACATCCATCCATCCCTCCCTGCTCTGCCCTTCTACTCGACCTCTCTCCTCTCAACCTATAGGGAATGCACGCCAGAGAAATTATTCACAACTGAAGAAATGTAAAGTCAGTGTATTCATCTACTTCTCTTTTCCAGTTGCTCTGGGGTTTTACAAAAGGCCTACCTCACAACCTCAATACGTTTTGAGCCCTTTAGCAATTTAAAGGAAAAACATTCAGCATTAATAGAAAATGCATTTATCTATATGAGAATAATTAGGAGTTTCCAAGCTAGCTTTTGATTTTAGTTATTCCACATCACATTTTTTTGCAATGAGCATGAAAAAATTAAAAAAAAAAAAAAAACCTTAAAAACTCAACACCCATATCAGGCTTGGTCAATAGATAACTAAGAATTTATGATTAAAAACGATAAGACTTACAATGCAATCAAAATTACAACTCTGAACAGTGGTGTATTTAACAACTTTAGCCATTAATAATTAGATATCAAGCTACAGATCTGAATATTTGGAAAATGTGACTTTCACATAGAAAAAAAATCAAGAGCACAACATGATGTCACCATCACCGTGCTTCACAGTGAGGACAATGTTCTCATGGTTATATGTGATTTCTACCATACAAAGCGTTTAGTGTCATATTTTATTATGTCTCTACATGCCTTTCTAAAAAAACGGCCTGGTATCATTTCTGGGAGAGGTTTATATTTACACTGTTTACACCCCACACAGCAGATTCTTGCCTCCATATTACATTTACTGTAGCTACAATTCCTTGCATAAGTATTCCTTTTTTTCCACTACATTTTGGTTGCATTAATACCTAGTAGCAATTTCCTTTGAATACGATTATGGAACGGTATTAGCGGCATGTCATCTATAACATATCCCTATCACAACTGCGAACACACGTTTCTGGCAATAGAAGTACAGGATTTCTGGGAGCTGCATTGGTTTCCTTGCCAGCTGCAAACCATTTGCATGCCATTTGCCTGATTGAGGTTGTTCTAATTGGCTGCATCTGTAGATCCTGGTATTTTTGCCCACTGACATATTGTTGGGCGGCATGGTAGCATAATAGTTCGTTCTATGGCCTCATACCTCCACGGTCTGATTCCCACATCAGGTCTGTGTGGATGTGGTTTGCATGTTTTCCTTGTGCTTGTTCGGTTTCCTCCAGGTACTCCAAAGACATGCAAGGTAAGCTAATTAGTGTTTCCAGATCCATCATATTGTGTGAGTGAGTGTGTGCTTGTGTGCCCTGTGACGGATTGGCACTGCATCCAGGATGTACCCTACCTTGTGCCCTAAGTCACCTGGGACAGGCTCCTGTGCCCCCATGACCCTGAACAAGACAAGCCCTATTGAGAATGAGTGAGGGGGTGAGTGAGATACATACTGTTGGAAAAATGGATTGAGACTAAGCTCTAACTAGGCCATTATACCAGAATTCTCACAAGTGGTTTTAAACCACTCTTGGTGTAGGTTTGGCACTAGAGATGTGGCTATTAAGAATGCTTGGGACTGTTGTCCTGGTGACGGATAAACATTTTACCCAAGTCTCTTGTAGACTTTTTTTTTCTTTGGGGATTGTCATTTTGCCCTCAACCCTGGCCAGTTTTCCACTAATAAATAAAGTGGTATGAAATTGAACCAATTATGTTACTCAGAGTGATACAAAGAGAACTGAAAAGTTTACACATTTAATGTAGACCACATAATGCTTTGGTGAAAGCAAGCCCCAGACCAGCATTTTCAAGAACAACACAGATCTCTAAACTGCTCCAGGGCATGAAACACTTCCCCAAGCATACCCACCTCTTAGTGTCTGTGTGAAAACACATAAAGGTGAAAATTACCTATACGTCCTGCTCTTTGGAGGTTTACGTTTACCCCATTTACCTTAATCTTGTGTTTATGCCAATTTGACATTCACCTCTTCCCGTTTTTGAGTTCTTATTTTGGAGAAAATTTCGACCAACATCGAGACATATTAAGATGCTTAAAGACATCACCAAGAACACTGTTGGCATTGTAGTTAAGCTATTTATTAGCATAATCAGGGTCTTTAAATGAATTAATCAAAGCATTAACCACATTTTCTTCTAATTTATTAATTTATTTTAAAGTGATTATTTTCCCAGCTTTGGAATTCCACTTTAATTACTTGATTTAGACCAAGATGGCAAAATGTCAATGCTATTTCACACTGCATTTTTAAAATACCTTGTCCGACTAATGTAGATATAACTAATAAGTTGTCATTTTCAACTCTAACGTACAGTACACAACTGCAAATTACCATAAATCTAAGATTTTTTTTGATGGGGATTATTTTTCATTTTCTCTACTTGTCCCATCACTACTGTCCGTCCTGAAACACTCACATCTAGAAGCATCTTGGAATGATGAGAGATATTTTAATAGTGACATTCAAGCAGTTAAGGCAGACTTATAGGGTGAAACTGCAGCAATATTTCAGAGCAACACTCGGACTGTGGACAAGGGGGCAGTTACGTGCCACTAATTGTCCCTGTAGGCCTTCTCTGCTGAAGTGGATTAATATTAGCATCATTATAATTCATAGGATGTCCACAGCCACTGAAGTGGATGGGAACTGCCCTCTAATCTTAAATGGATCCATGGAATTATGGCAGTATTTATATGAAGAAAGAGTGCCTATCCAAAGTATGATAAATACATAGAAACACACGCTGTATTTATCATGACAATAGCACTTCCAAGTGTGTGCACGACATATTACTATAGTGCATCAGTATAAAAAAAATGAATAATGAATGCATAATATAGATGAATGTGCAGGGGTTATCACTTGCAGCCCTTATTGAAAATTTGATGCAACAGAAATGGATAAATCACTGAAAATGTATAAATTACTATCACACATCATTATGGTCCTTGACAGTGACATTGAATAACGAGATATGCTTCTGTTATTAAATAAGATATGCTACATTGCTGCATTAATTAAGCAATCGATACAGAAACTGTCACACAAAGACAACAACAATTGATCGGTTGTGATTCAGCGAAGTTGCAAAGTTTCTTTGCCAACTTTGTCCGTTCTTCTTAAGTGACACTAAGGTTATTAAATCTCTAGGCGCTGCAAACAAGACCGCGCTGCGCGCACAGACGGACACATAGCACTGTGCTTATGTAGAAATAACGTTCCAGAGAAAACAGCTTTAGTAAAAACTGAAGTGGCAAATCAAAAATACGACTTTAGGACTAACAGCACGACTTTGTTTACAGATTATTTTGACCTGAAAAGCAGGCCTGAGGAAGCAAACAAGCCCGTATACTGTAACACTCAGGAACTGCTTTGCTGTTATTCCTCGCATGGGTAAAATGAACTGTATAGGTCTGCAATTATCGCTTCTTTTTTTTTTTTAAACGCCTCTCCAGCATTCTCATCACTCTCTCTCATTCTTCCTCTCTCTCTCTCTCTCTACCCTTTGCTCACACTTTTTCTTCCTAACTAGTGCCTCTCAAGCACAAACATCTGTTCCTCCAGCTAGAGGTGAGTTGTTTGCAGGAGTGGATAGTTTTTTTTTTTTTTAGCCTCATCATTATCTCTTTCGCCTGCTGGTGTTTGTGTGTTGCACCAAATGTGAACAAGAGGAAATGAGAATATTAGTGTTTAATCCAATATGCCATTAGACACAGGGTAATAAACATATATACTGTAGGAAGAGAGCAAGAGAGGAAGAAAGAGAGAGAAAAAAAGACTTTTAACGTT
>JAOTRS010000036.1:31334084-31348064 GCA_028565755.1 Dinotopterus cunningtoni
TTGATGTAGTAATTATACTTTTACTTAAGTATATATTTTGCAGGGTAGTTGTACTTTTACTTAAGTACTAAACTTAAGTACTTCCTCCACCACTGGTAATTGCTTAAATTGCTGGTCATTTAAAACATAGGCAAAGCCAATGCTCGTCAAGATCTTTACAGTATTTAGCAGCTTTCACCACATGCCAAGGCCACCTTTGGAATTCAGGTGTCATATACTATATGTCAAGTATATTATGTAGGGAACCCTTTGAGAACCCCTTTACCAGATGGTTTATTTCAAGTAATTGCCTTTTTTTTTTTTTTTTTTACTTATGGCCAATTCCCACCCATCAGACAGCTATACTCCAGGCACCAACCAGGGTAGGCAAATGCTTCACGTTCTTTCTCTGAGGCATGTTTTCAAACTCATGCAACATCAGGGTGGTTACACACTTGACAGAAGGGGCTATCTTCCCACTTCTAAAGAAATGAGCTCAGAGATAGGCTTATCACTGTGAGAGTATGCTAGACCTCCCTTTATGAGAGCATAGCCAATTTCTGCCCAATTTTTGTTTCCCAGTCATGCTATGGTAGGATTCACATTTGCAAAATCTGGTGATGAAGTGAAGGTTTTTCTTTTGCACCAGGTATACTTTAGCAAGCAATTTAATGATGGCTTCAGCCACAGTCCACCCATGAATTCACTTTTCTCTTTTTATCATCTCACAAATAGGAGACCTTGGGTGTACCCAAAATAAAGAGCTTTTTCTTCACCTTAATGTTTTATGTCAATGGGCATGTGATTTGTAGGGTTGCTCAAGGCATTTAAAGTCATCTTATCACGCAGACAACTTGTAATGTATAGTTTATACATTGACCAGAGGGCAAAAAAGCAGGTTTAGCTAAAATCTTAGGGAATAGGGTTCAGTCTGTATTATGCAACTTGAGTGGTGATGAAGGGCATAACAGCACTGGAACGTTTAACTATTTGTATCCCTCCCTTATGTTGCAGGTATTCTAATTTCTGTAAATTAATCGTGAATTAACTGTTGGTCAACAGCATGGTTGAAAGTACAGTACAGTAGGTCGCTGTGAACCGCAGTACTGCCTGTTCAGATAACCTGCCAAAACCCACATTCAAAACCAGAAAACACAATGGATAAACTTATAAAAGTGGAATTCTAAAGTGGAATAAGTGAAAATATGAAGTACTGTAAATGTAAGTTTTTTAGGGGCTGTCCACCACCTCCATGGTTTGTTCTCCTCACCTTTTGGCTACATAGTATCAGCAAGAATTTAAAACTACATAAACTGTCAGTCACTAACCGTCTGTCTCCAGCTCGGTTAGTTAGTGGTTAGTTAGTTTTGCCAGTTGCAGAAGGATGTGTGTTGGCAAAGCAAGATAACTGGTTAAATAAACAAAAAAAAATCATAAACAATAGAACTGTTGTATAAAAGCAATTTCACACTCAAGGTCCTGTTATATTACTAAATATCAGCAGAGCTGTCATGCTCCCTGCAATGCTCTCAGATGAAAGGTCAATGGCGCAGAGGACCTTAGAAGGAAGAAGATGAGGGCGCTAGGAAGGCTTTCCATACCATGGCTCCAGACAAAAGGATGACAGCTCAGCTCTGTTCAAAGACAAAAGGCTGAAAGCTCAGCTCTGTTCCTCAGCCACGCTACCTGGTCAGTGCCCTGTGGAGGTGATGTTTACAATCTCGAAAGCCCAGCACCCTGCAGGAGTCAACAAGACATCATCCAATGCCAGGCCTCAGTCTATGCTATGCCCTGTTACTGCAGAAATCCAAGTCCAATTCACGACTTGTTCTGCATAATTCATTTGCTATTCTGTCTGAGTCATGGCCATCTCAGCATTTTTTTTTAATCTGACATTTCATCATGAATAAAAGCTGAACAGTTGAAACTTAATTACAGCCCATTTGAGCTGCTATACATACCTGGTGATGGATCTGTGTGTCAACCTCTTGTGATCTCTTTGAACAAATCTAAAATCTCACCATCTATCACTTCATGCAACCTTGGGACTACCACAGATAACCTACTGTCCTTCTCACCCCACATTACAGTACCAGTTGCCGATTAAGGCAGCTGTAGGAAACCAGTGGAAGGAGAGCATGTGGGAGAACATTTAGAGGTTTTTAGAGGTCAATGTGTGCATTGTTGATCAGTTGCAGAGGATGGCCAGTGCATTCTGGGAAATTTAGTAGTGTTAGTAGCCCAGTCTTCAAATTACAAGGGACTGACCAAGCACCTGTGTGGCCTCTCTGGATTAAAATGACCAAAGCTTCTCGATACTGCAATGTACAGTACTAGCCTAATAAGCCAGAAGGGAGGCACATATAACACAGTCTCTTCTCTTTCCTGCATCTACTGTAGGCAGTGAAATTAACTTCCCTGCATCACTGGCTGTCTGACTAAAGACCTAACTTTTCACCAATTATTGCACTACATTATCATTGTCTTGTGTTCTTATTTTTTTTTATACCAACCTCTCCACACCCCCTCAATGTGATTAACCCTAAAACTAAATATAGTTTTAATATAAGATATTCCCTGGCTGAGTGTAGTTATACTGTATCAGCATGATTATTGGATTATTAGATGAGGATATTATTGATAGAAACTGCAAAGCGCATTGGATGTATTTCTCTGGAGCATGTGCTGAATGTCATACATGTGATGTGACCCATCATATCAATTCAGGTATCAACGCATCTTTTTGCATATCAAAACATTTAAAAAAAGACATGTAAATGAAGTTAAATATGAAATACATTGAAATTAAACCTTACTTAAGTTTAGTTCATGATTCCTCTTGGCATCGATCGCTTTAAAACAAAACTGAAAGTGATTCCCTTTTCTTTTTACTACCTTGTTTAAATTCTTGGTGTTCTGGCTTCAGTAACTTGCACAAAATGCTAAAACAACAACAAAAAATTAACTTGCTTTGCTTGGCTTTCCACTGATGGCAAAATGTTTTGATCGGCTACCAGAAGTACGCACAACTGGATGTAGGGTGACTGACTCAGTCACTCGTATGCTGAAAATGCTTTGCATGCCAAGGCCAATTTCTTGCAAAATTTTTGTTCTTAAGGTGAAAATGCTCAAAATGAGGCATTCATACGCCAAGGTACCACTGTATACCAAGCCTTCAATTTCGTCAAAAATTGGTTCATAAATATCTTATTCTTAATCTTTCATTGAGAAAATCTTAATCCTAAACATTGTTTCAATGTATTTTATCGAACATTATCCAAGCTGGGTCCTCCAGTTGTGATAGAAAAAAGTGCATTTTTGGTGTCAAAATGAGGCTAAAGGGATCTCTTTTTTTTTTTTTCTTTTACTACCTTACATAATCCTCATTTAAACATTCTAAAAATAAGATTTCGACAGAGTTTTCCTGTCCCTCCTTGTAAACAAAATCGCACTGGCCATATACCAGAAACCTGGCATGCTACAGTAAAAAAAAATGGGATCAAAATGGAGCTTATTGTACCAGTAATCTAAAGTGTGATTTAATACCTGACTTGATGTGACAGTTAACAAACATAAATGTAAAATAAATCAACAACCAAACACATTGCCTTGTTCTAATTATATTTTATATAGCAGATTCTCTACATGACGAGGTTTCTTAGACAGGTCCAACTGGAGTCAACTGTCCTGCAAATTATTATTGCAAGGGGAGCTAAAATGAGACTTGCTTTTTAGTCTCTCTGTCATTCTGTGCATTCTGCTTCCTTCATGCTCCACTGAATGCCTTTCAAAGTCACTGTATAAGATAGCATTGCTTTATATTATACATTACATATATACAGTATAGTGTGTGTGTGTGTGTGTGTGTGTGTGTGTGTGTGTGTGTGTGTGTGTGTGTGTGTGTGTGTGTGTGGAACCCGGCATAGTCTGGTTTCATGTTGAAAAAGCTGATTGAAAGCAAGGAGAGCGTGAGGTGTGTCAGAGCTCCTGGGAGGCCTTTAGCTGGGAGTTACAATAGCATGGATGGAACAACAGCACGGAAGAGCGTGAAAAATTCTCTACCAATATAGAAGAGGAAAGGGAACAGGCATGGCACAACGTTCCCAAGTGTGTGTGTGTGTTTGACAGAAAGAGATAAAGTCAAAGAATGGAAAACAGAGAGACAGAATGATTCAATGGAGTGTTAGAAAAGCGGACAAAACAAGACTGACAAAGAGACAGGGAGGACAGACGGAGTGTAACTTGTTTTGTGCTATTAGTCAAAAAAATACGAGGGCTTTCAAGACAAAATGGGAATTGTGATGAAACTTGTTATAAAAGTGATTGACTTCAAGTGCAGTACGGTGATGAGACTCTTAGCTGCAGTAAAACTTTTAAATGGTACAAACATTTTAAAGAAGGCCGTACGCCTGTGAATGATGATCCCGGCCGAGAGTCCACTGCAGTCGTTCCGGTGAACATTCAGCGAGGGGAACTCCTGATTGGGCCCTTGGCTGGGAGTTATTGCCACATCTCATATACAATCCTACTGTAAAACCTAACAGCCTTTATACTTACAGTACTGTACACAAGTCTTGGGCACATACAAAAGAAAAGTCAAAACACTTCTGCATAAAAGAAACTTCTATAAAGGTAGCACTAAAGAGTAATAAAATAAACACATTATCTGGTGTGAAAACTCTTAAAATTGCTTGAATATAATCAGTAATATTAGAAGACAGAGATTTTGTACAGTAAGTTAGTTTTTTACTGAGCGTGCTGGAGAATATGCCAGAGTTCTTCTGGTAACTTTGTCATACTTGCTCATTTCAAGTTTTATGCAAAACCCAGGGGCCTTTTTTTTGTTTCCATCTTTTGGATAAAATGTACTAAAAATTTGTATTAAAGATAATATGGTGCCTAAGACTTGCACAGGACTGTATAGACAACCTATATATACATATAATGTTATAGACATACTGTATATTAGGCAGCGGTCAATCAAAAGTCAGTTCACGAATTTGATGTGTTGGAGACAGGAACAGTAGCACATTAGGCAAGTGTGAGGATGTGAGTGGCTTTGACACGCGGCAAGCCGTGATGGCTAGGTGACTAAATCAGAACAAGCAGCGGATCTTGTGGGGTCTTCCCAGGAAGCAGCAGTTAGCACCTACTGAAAGTGGCCCAAGTAAGGATAACCCATGAACCAATAGTAAGGTCATGATTGCCAAAGGCTCAGTGATGCACATGGAGAGCAATAGATAGAAACGTGATAAAAACTTTGATAGATCATATAGAGCATTGCAGGTTGCTGTGTACGGAGTTGCATAGTGATACATAGTGGACCAGTGCAGACTGGTCAGAATGCCCATGCTGACCCCTGACAGCTGAAAATGCCTACAGTGGACATGTAAGCATTAACAAGCATTGGACCGTGGAGCAATGAAAGTTGTTGGCCTGGTCTGATGAATCATATTTTTTTTTTACATCATGCGGAAGGCCAGGTGTGTGGGGAAGGATGCACCGTGGGAGGACGGTGATCGAGCAGAAGCAGTGTGATGCTCTGGGGAATATGATACTGGGAAATCTTTGGTCCTGGAATTCATACGATTGTTACTTTGACACGTACCGGCTACCTAAACATTCTTGCTGAGCAGGTACACCCTTTCCTGGCAACAGGATTCCCTAAAGGCAGTTGTCTCTTTCAGTAGGATAATGCACCTTGCCACACTGCAAAATTTCTTTTAAAAATGGTTTGAGTAACAAAGTTGCTGACTTGCCCTCCAAATTCCCCAGATTTCAATCTGGTCGAGCTTCTGTGGGATGTGCCGAACAAACAATGATCTGATCCATGGAGGCCCCAACTCGCAAATTACAAGACTTAAGGATCTGCGGCTAAGGTTTAGGTGTGAGTTACCACAGCACACCTTCAGACATCTTATGGAGTCCCTGCTAGTTGGATCCGAGCTGGTGGCAAAAAGGGTGACATGAGCTACACTGTCAAAGTATTAAGCAGCCAGTTTTGATCAGATCTTGCAATATTTACTACTGCCTTAAGTCAGTCACGATTTTTTTATTGCATGAATCATAAGACAGCCATCATTTACATCATCTACATTTTATTTACAAATATTTACATCACTTAACATATATAATATTCTGATCCATCTGCCTGTCTGTGTAAGATTTTTCTCTGGTTTGATTGTTTCTAGAGATAAAATAAAGAAAAAGAAGAAAAGGAGGAAAACAGCATGCACGCAGCAGCAGCTCTTTCCATTCAGTTATTCAGACTATTATTGGAGCAATGGAAAGGTCAGAAACATGTGGAGTGTGTGTGGGTTCACAGTCCTCACGCTTTAACCTATGAGTCAGATGGCCAGCGACACTCACCTGCTGTTTCTGTTTGATTTTTTTTTCTTCCACATTGTTTTCTTTTAAAGCATTTGCGTGTTACAATTTGAGTTGGCAAGGAGAGAAAAGTATCAGATGGATTTAGGGTTTTACTGAAAGTAAAAAAAAAAAAAAGATTTTAAACTAGCACAATAATTATAATATTTATTGCTGATTATTCCATTATTAGCAATATGAATGCTATTCAATCAGTTTAAGCATATACTGTACATCTTAGGAAAAAATAACCTAAATATAATCTCTTTACTTACTTTATAATTGTTTTAAAATAATTTAAACTCCACTAGGGGGCAACACTTTAAGATCTTCCTTTTTTTAATCATCTGGACCGAATGAAATGAGACTCCATCTTTTAGAGCGCTATTATCTACCACCACCACCACACCCTAACACTCACCCCAACACACACACACACACACACACATACGTAGGCCCACCCTACTCCTCACTGTATTCCCTGCTAGAGGTCACCTTAACTTTAAGTAGGGCTTTTTCAGTGAGAGTGTGATACTGAGGGTGATAAGCCACAGCACTTAGCACTTTAACACCATGGTGATAAAAGTCGCCCGGTCTTAATACACCCTGAAGCAAGACTACAGGATAAAGAGACGTGACTCTAGCAGTAAGAAGAAAGAGACTTGGACAGTGACTCTTAATTAGACTTATGTGGCCAAGAGGGTTAGCCAGTGGTTCGGTGGAGACTGGCTGGATTCGCGCCCATGCTGAGCATTTTATAAGAGGGCAAGTGCTTCAGTCTTTATCCTGGAGGCATTTATATACAGTTTGTTTTTATGGATTATACATAGGGATGAGTATAATATCAGAATTTTAAAAAAGATACAGAAGTTCTGGTAAGCCTGTGACTGGAATTAGGGGTGCTTCGATCAGGGTTTTTGGGACCAATCACTCATCCCCCAAATACCGATCCCTGAACATGGGTGTGTGTGTGAGTTATTGGGATTTTAAAGTGTACTATTTGTTTAATATTTAAAGCATTAAAAGCAACAGTGAAAAAATATAATTAAGATCTGGGAAAGAATCATAAATTTAACACCTTCAACGTATTTCATTCTCTTATTATTTCTTGTAGTTTATACATAAACTAAAAGCAATAAAATAACTCTATGCTTGACTAAAGAGCAAAAATTTTCCATTCCTTAACTATCATCAAGGGGCTCACACACATGCTGAAATGCTGAAATCTAAAATGTGACTGTCCTACTATACTGCACCGATTCGGCGAGTCTATCATGGCTACTCATTAGTAAGCCACGAGTGCAGGTTTTTCTTTATAAATATCAGAATTTCTGCATTTTAAAGTGTCAGCCTATTCCTCTTATCATCCAGAATGTGTGCAGCCGCTTACTGAGCGGTAAGGTAGACCTGGGCTGCCTCGGCCAGAGCTGGGAACCGCTCTTTATTTCTCTCTCCGTTATTATTTTTGTGATAAAGATTTTAGTCTTTTTACCCTCTGCAGAGTAAGGCTTGAATGTTCTGTCTTACTGAGCACTTCTGCTATAGGTGGGTGAGTGAGGGTCAACTTACAAGATTTAGAACTGCCTTTGCTGATAACTATTCATACTTAAATTATTCAAGCTGCGTTGTTCTTAAGTCCCAAATAAGGCTTATGTTAAAGCTTTTGGCCGAAGTTCCCCATGCGGTTGTGATAGAACAAACTGCATATTGCAAGTTTAACATCTTTAAAAGGGACTTCAGCTCATTAGCTCGGAATTCCAACTCGTAGCATCTAGAAGGTCTCTTCATCTGCAAGTTGACTGAGTAACATCAGACTACCATGGCTGCCGACAGCATGAACAAGTAGCATTGGTGTTTATTGTTATACTGCATATACAAGTATTAGAGATGTTCAAGTCAAACTGAGACTTGAGGCTTGAGAATTTCTGTCGAACAAAGGTGTAAAAAAACGATTGAGGTTTATGAAAAATTTCAAGCACAATACAATGATGAGACTCTTAGCTGCAGTAAAACTAAGCGGGATATCCTGGTCGAGTTGGCCCAGAGCCTGCTGCAATCTTTCCTGTGAAAACACATTACAGAAACTCAGCAGCCACATCCCCAGTACAGTCCTGACCTCACTCCAAGCCATTTCCACATGTTTGGGCCATTAAAGGAGTTCTAGGGAGGCCAGTGTTCTAGGGAGGCCACTAGTGAAACACTGAAAAAAGTGCATTAGTGTCGCTGGGGATTATATAGAAAAATAAATGTAGTTTACCCATACTCGCATAACTGTGTTCTGTTATTCTGAACATTAATTATAAGTCCCAGTTTGACTTGAATGGCCCTTATATTTGGTTTTAGCTTAATCAACAAACAGTCATGTTAGCTTGTTACACTAAGTGGAAAAAACACATCACTTTTTTTCTGGGTAAGTTATATGCTTAGTGAAGTTGCATCAGTAAAAAAAAAAATTGACAGTAAAAATCACAGCTTGGTTCAAAAATAAAGTACTGTATGTGCGGAGAACTCACAGGATTGGCACTAAACATCTGTATGGCCTAAAGTACACCACTTCTTAGCGAGACTAATCAGACCAAAAAAAGGCTTCAATTTGCTTAGGAGCATAAAGAATTTACTTTCTGCCAACTATAGTTAGACTTTATATACTATCATATACTGTACGTTCAGTTGTCCACCTGATTGCACTGATACAATCATCTACGTTCATTCCCTCTTTTGATTAATATTACAACTTACTAGTGCACCTTATGTTTCCACCTGTACACACAATCATCAAGTACAGTATATGCAAACAGTATATTCTTATTATTTGGACCGTAAACGTATGTTTTTTTTTTCTAACCCAATTTTAACCTAGCCTTAATATTCTGCACTTTGTTGCTTGGATGATGTTGTATAATCTGTAAACCGGCTGCTGTAACATTACAATTTCCCTTGAGGATTACTAAAGTACTATCTCCCTCTCTCTCTATATCTTTTCAAGCAATACTGAAAGGTCATGATTGTCCAGATTGACCCTATTCCAGAGTGATGGGCAGGTCAGGGTAAGAAGGGAAACGGTATGAAGCGATGCACCCGTCATGCATAGTGCCCACTGTACAAGCCTCTGAAGGTAGTGTTATGATAATGTGGGGTTTCTTCAGTTGGTCAGGTCTAGGCTCAGCAACAATATGTGAAAAAAAAAAACACTGTCTCTTATATAATTTTTAATGTATTTTTCTACAAGAATCCTCTAGTACAGCATGACGTATAACGATCATAAAAGCCCTTTGTAATCACAAAGTGTAAAACTGGCTTAAGATTAGAGTAGCCTGCTTAGCAGTGCTTATTATATCCACAGGTGTACTCGCACGTACCATGCTATAACTGTTAAGTGGTGTTATTTTGAACAATACGTACAGTATCGCTCAAATACTGTCTCAAGCAGCTGTAAAAGCCTATTCCCAAGCACAAGTCCCACAAAGAGAGAGCTTAAGAGAGCTTAAACGTTCCATCCCTTCCATTCACAGACTCCATCAGGAAGTGAATGAGATGTTTTCAGACATGGAAATCTACTTGAATGGCACGTCTGCCTCAGACTGTGCAGAATGTTCTAGGCTCTTGACCTTGCTGGCCAAACTTGTCATAGCTTAAATATTCATGAGACCTCCATTACCAGAGAGACAGACCGCTGTCCCTACCTCTTCCCTTCTCTTTCGCTCCCTGTCGCTGACCCCTTTTCACCTGCCTGCTTATTAAAATCTTATAGTATTAAGTGTGCCACTCACAGTCAGGCTGAATAATTCAGACTAAAGGAGTCAAATTAATATCTTTAATGACATTACTGCCACAGGGGGAGCTTGGACAGGATTCTGGCACAGCTTACTCTGGCCTTCACTCAAGAAGGGGGCTTATTTCATCTGACAATCATGGAAATGTTAGCATAAAAGGAGATCATTCTCTAGTGTTTAAAGGCAGATAAAAGGAAGACAAAAGATCAAGATGGTGCGGAAGATTTAAGCGAAAACAGATTTCATTTGATGATAATGGCACATGAATGACTAAAGCATCTGGTTTATACAGTATCCACTATTTAAGAAATTCTTCATGCAACTTTTTAAATAACATCACTGCTTTTTTTTTTTTTATCTTCAAGGGGTCATTAAGTGGATGAAGCATGACTCCCAAAGTGTCTAGCCAAAGCCCAGAATAGCCAATCCTAAAAAGTCCTGATAATGAAACGTGCTCTGAATGATCCTTTAAATGTAACGTACATGCTATTTAGAGTACAGCCTTTGGCTATTATTAAACTTCAAAGTCAGTCAAATCCAACAAAAAAAAAAAAAAAACAACTCCTAGATTTCATCAAGTTTTTTTCAAGATTTTAGGATTTACTGACCTGTCTTCGATTCTTCAAGTTCTTTGGCTTCCTCGAGTTCTTTGGCTTCTTCTTCTGTGCAAAGAAAAAAAAACTTTTTTAAAAGAAAAATATAACAAATAAAAAAGTGAAAAGCAGCTGCTGTGCTGTGCGCTCATGTAAAACTGGGGGTGGATCCAAAGAAACAAGATATAATTTTGATTCATGAGGAAACTATGTGAGGTAGGGGCAGCAGGGGTAGCTCAGTGGTTGAGATGTTGGACTATTCAAGTTCCAGGTTCAAACCCTACCATCACCAAGTCCACTTTTGGGCCATTGAGTAATGTCCTTAACGATCAACTGCTCAGATGTATTATGAAATTTAAAAAAATGATCACTCTGGAGATGAAGGATATTTGCCAAATGCCGTATATGTAAATATGATATGGATATAGATATGTCTAATGATGCAATATGATTTCATTTCTTCAGATAGAGACCACCTTCAATCATAAAATAAGTAACATTAATACTATGTATATTGATAGATCAAATTTTATGATGGCCATTAAAGCAGAATCCCGAATAACCTTTTGAACTAGACGCGAGAGCATCTTCTCACAAATACAAGTAACCTGGATTAAAGAATACTTTACATTATACATTATAAACAGTAATTTTAACATAGATCAGGTTGGCTAGTGAGACAGTATGAACTGATCAATAAAGTACTAAGATTTGCACATTCTGTGTATCAATGTAAATCTTTACACTAGTGTGCAGCCTCACAGCACTTCAGTTTTGCGAGCACTGAACTCAGACGTGCAAACTTTGCTTACAGGTAGAGTTGTTGTTCATGCAACATGCATCTCTTTCCTAAAGCACGAGAAGTTCATTTCTAACAGCACGCAGCAGCAACAGGCATAAACGCGGCTGAATAAAATCTTCCGTGACACCCATGACGGCTTAGCACGAAGTAGGTTACCTATTCGGAATCAGTATTGACTAGTGGCAAGAAACAAAAAAGTACTGTACTCGGTAATCAGGGTTAAAAATGTCTGCCTAATAAAAAAAAAAAAATGCAAATGTTACATATTTTTACAGTCAGCATTTGAGCAATGTCTGCTACAGATCAAGGCGAATACCAGCTCCGCAAGTTACTGCAGTGGAGTAATTCAATGCAAGAACCCTCTTCTTTTAGCTCCAAAAAACTCACACGAAAACAGCTGTGCTGATATATAGATATATGGATGGAGAGGATATGAGAACAGAGATGTAAAACCCTAAAGACAATCAAAAACTAAAATTGGTCTTATTTCCCCATCTGTGGGGTGTCACCGCCACATCTGCGTGAGCTAACAGCCCAATCTCGGATGCTGTTCTTTCCTGTTAGAATCCTCCTCCACATCCCCACATGCCTTATGACAGGCAAGAAAAATGAGCTACTCGACTATGTACTCTATCTGAGTGGCACTAGCTTCGCAAGGAGTAGAGTCAACTCCAATCTACCCACAATTCCCGGCTGCTGGGAACATGCAGACAGGCTCAATTAGGACCTCCGCTTCCTTCCTTTTTCACCGTCAGTGCATCAGTTGAGTTTTTCCCCCTTCCTTGGCTTTACATCATTGCTGATTCCCATTCTTTTGTTGGCGTTCAAGTAAAACTGGGACATTTGATCATGCAGAATAACAGAACACAGTGATTATTTCCTGTTACTTATTCCAGCATTTCACTAGTGCTTGAATACTATCAAAGTTATCTCACTAAGCTGGAGCCAGGATTGGATTGCCCCCTTCACGTTTGAAGTACTGGTCTCCCAGGAACTCCTTTAATGTGCAACTCCCAAACATGTGGTAATGGCTTGGAGCGAGGTCAGGACTGTATGCTGAATGTGGCAATAACTCTCAGCCGAGTTCCTGTAATGTTCAAGTGGAGTTGTTGAATGATTGTGTGCACAGTTCCCACAGACAAATGCGTATCTTTTGCAAGTTGGTGCACTTGGTGCGACTTATGGCCTTTTAAAAAAAATATTGCACCATTCTGATGTTTTGCTGCGGCTAAAAGTCTTACTCTGCTTGAAGTCTTCTGTAAATGTCGGTTGGTGTTATTGCATTATTCTTCAGAAATTTCATCACAAGTCCAAGCTTGACTTCACAAGCTTCACAACACCCCTCGTATTTTAATCGATTTTTTCATTTGAAATTTGTCTCAGGGAGATTTTGTTTCACTTACACTTCTGGGTTGATTATTAGGAATCCATATTTACACCTGGATTTCCCTAAGGCAGATTTCTAATTGTTTTGTATTGCAAATTTGTAACACTGCAACCTAAATGTTCATAAGAACAACTGGAATGGGCTCTGAGCCACCTCGGCTGGGATCGTCATTTTAAAGCGGACCTATGTCCTGCTTTAAAACGTTTGCACCATGCTCATGACCGTACTGTGTATGAAGTCTTCTGTTAATGTCAATTGATTTTACACCTTCATTCACAAGTCCCGGTTTGAACCACCCCTTGTATATTCTATACAGCTGCCACAAAATAATCCCCAAGCACAGAGGATTCCAAATGGTCTAACTTCTATAAATATTGCTTATGCTTTGGATCAGAGCATTAGGGTTAATGCTGCTTTCGCAGGCTCCTTAAATGATCTTTCTTTCCAGTTACAAAGACTTCAAGTGCACTTCTTAAAATGTTTACTCACTCATTCTCTATACCGCCTATCCTGTACAGAGTCATGGAAATCAGAGAGCCTATGCTGGGGGACTTGCCAATTCATTGCAGGGCACACAACTGCACCACACACACACACACACTACAGGGAATTACTCTGTGTGTCTTTAGACTGTGGGAGCAAATTCTATGCACACAGAGTCAGAGCAGGAGTCAAACCTTTGACCCTGGAGGTACGAGTACACAGTGTTAACCACTAAGCCACTGTACCACATTAGCTGGTTCGGGTGATTTACTTTGGGATCTTTTAAATATTTACCCCCATTTTAAAGAAATGGAGTGCAATAATTTGTGATTATTAAGTTAGGAAGTTCTATATTTTTTTTATGTCCTACAGCATATACAGTATGTGCAAACAGTAGTTTCACACTAAAATTATTAGTGAAGATCAAAACCTTATGGCTCTGTATCCTAATTGTAATACAAAGGTCTTAACCTTACAGTAGGTAGGCATGGGTTCAAATGTTTGCTGCTTGATACTGTACAGTGGGGCAAAAAAGTATTTAGTCAGCCACCAATTGTTCAAGTTCTCCCACTTAAAAAGATGAGAGAGGCCTGTAAT
>JAOTRS010000036.1:31358424-31385068 GCA_028565755.1 Dinotopterus cunningtoni
TTTTCATTAGTTAAAACAGAACTCCATTCCAGAACATTTCAACTAAATTTAATCAGTAAAGGGAAAATTTGTTTGTTACTAATTGTGTAATAATGTCAAGATTAATGTTTTTTTTTAAATCAATGTTTCACCAGCTTCAACTTCTTATAAGTTTTCTATTCTCAAGTGAACAAATTATAGTATAAAGTAAACATACTTTATACAATAAAGAATGAATACAATATATGGAGAAAAAAAAATTATGAGCACCTGACCATCACACCCATATGTGGTGGAAGCACACAGTGTATGCAATATCTTTATATGCTGAAGCATTGCAAACTTTACTGTTGCTTTAAAACTCAAGAATTTTGCAACAAAATTTACACTTACGCCAGAATTTGAACAGAACTCCTTCACACATTCTCTATAACGCTTATCCTGTACTTGGCCGTGGGAGGCCTGGAGCCTATCCCAGTGGACTTTGGGCACTAGGCAGGGTACACCCTAGAACGGATGCCAATCCATCACAGGGCACACAAGCATGCATACACTCACTCACACATTAAGGGCAGATCCCAATTACCCTCACCTGCATGCCTATGGGAGGAAAGTGGAGCACTCAGAGGAATCCCACCAATCACAGGAAGACGCACAGAGGCCCGAAGGTGAAGGTGCGAGGTGAAAGTGTTATCCACTTCACTTGATAATTCAAAAGTCATTAATTAGTATGTGTTTGTACCTTTTAATGTGAAATTTTGCACTGGGTTGGCATATCTGCCATGGAGTGGGGTGTACTCTACCTTGTGCCCTAGCCTCATGTAACCCTACAGACAGACAGAAGACAACTGCTATAGGTAAAGAAAGAATGGGGTGTAAACAGTTTTCCATTCTATTTGTGAAATTTGGATGCTCTGACAGTATGCATAATTCCCAGTCATAATCATGGTTTAGTGTATTCTACAGTATACGTACTCTATTTCTAAAATCACTAACTATACACGACGTGTAGATCATGAAATAGCATCTGTTTTTTTTTTTTCAATTAGGACAGCTTAAAAAGAAAAACCATATAGTGTCCAAATAACCCAGTCATAATTAAGCCATATGTGCTTCCCTCTCACTTCTTTGAAGGAGCGGTAATTGCGAATGCAAAAAATGGATATAACACCTTCTTCTCTATTAACGTCCTGAAGAGACCTCTGTGTAAATATCAGCATAAGAGGAAAGAAAAACCAGTTAATAGTATTTTGTCAAGTAGACTTCACATCCTCTCCTGGATCATGGACTGAAGAGGACATCGGCTCGAAAACGGTGAGTCGAGTGCAACGGCAAAGTAATAAAAAAAGACATAAACTAAATAAAAATTCAAATAGCGAAGGATGAAATGCCAGAACGCTCTGGACCACCTGAGATAAGAGGGTGTCAGGGTGTGGAAATATAGGAACACAGAAAGAGAAAACAACATGAAAAACGAAAGAGAAAAGGAGAGGCTGTAAGAGAGATACTGGAATAAATGGATGTGGTGCTCGATGCAGAAGCCGCGCCGTACATCTTCCCTGTTCTCCTCGCTTCTTCTCCCTCTCTCCATCCCTCCTCTTTCGCTCCTCTATCTCTCCCTCTGACTGATAAAGACAAATGTTGTGGAGGCCTATCATTTCTGCGCCGGTGCCCCTGAGGCCCGCGGCGTTATATTTCTCTCTTTCGCTTGTTTGATGATGTGATTTTGTTTCCACACTGCAATAGATTTGTCCCTAATGGCTCTATTTACCCATGATCCACCTTAGCTCCTTTCTATAGCCCCTTACTTACCCGTTCTTTCTCTTCATCTCGCTGTCTCTCCCAGCTTGCGATCGAGTGTCTCGTTTTTTGTTTTGGTTTTTTTTTTTTTTTTGTATGGCTTTACCATAATATTCAACCTTGTCCTATGTAGAGGTCACACTGACCCAGGTTAACTCCTGCAATATTACAAAAAAGATCAATATAAATAAATAAACAAATAAATAAATAAATAAATAATTAATACTTTCTTTACTGAAATATAAATTCCAAGCAAAGTTTCTAAAAACAATCTCGCAAAATGATTGATGTTGAGAGCTATTTTTCATTTTAACAGAAGCTCTGAAAGTAGTTTGGGCTGTAAGGTAAGTTACAGGTGTACTGTATATATCAATGTTTTTGCTTTAATGCTTTATTATATGTCCAGTAACTATTTACACTAGACTTGTACAGTAAATGCTTTACATAAACTGACTCAACAACTTGCTGATATGGCAAAGTATTATGAGGAATGAGTCTCCAGTGTCAGAAATGAAGTTTAATGTAATTTATATTTTTGATGCAAGAAAACCTTTAGTTTATTAGTAATTAGTAAGTTTATTATTTATATGAAAACCAAGAAAAAAAAAAAGTTATATTGAATAAACAATTGTTTTTCACCAGTGCTTGGATACAATCAAGGTAGAAAGTTTTCTCAGTTCACTGGAGTCTTAATCGTATACTTCTGCTTCACGTCTATGAAGTTGGCCCCCCAGGAAATCCTTTAAAGGCCCAAACATAAGGAAATGGCTTGGAGCGAGGTCAGGACTGTATGTAGGATAACTCCCAGCCGTGTTCCTGTGGCCAAGTGGTTTTCGTGAATGATTAGGTGTACATTTTCCAAACATATGTCTTTTTCGCAAGCTGGCGACAAGTTATCAGTCAGTTTTCAAGGATCAGGCTTCATCTCACTGCATGTTCATGGGAACGCCTGCAGTGGGCTACAATAGGCGCCGCCTTGGCGGGATTGTCATGCATGGTCTTATTTGAAACTTATTTACTCCTCCATTCATGAGAACTTTCATCGCAAGTCCTGGTTTGACTTGAACACCCTTCATAAATATATAACACATAAAAATTTTTATACTCTTATTTAATCAGTTTCAATGATAAGTTTTAAGAGTTCTACTGTACAGTATGTCTAATTAGTTTGAATTTGTACATTTGGACATGAGCTGATGTAGAAGAGGGACAAGACTAGCGATGTTAATGCTTAATCATTAATCAATTCATTGACATTAAATATTTAACCAATTAAAAATGTATTAACCGGTAATGTTTTGCAGAATGTTTCTCTGTAGCTCATATATCTAATAACTTGTAAACACATTAGGGCTTAGTTGTAGCTCAGTCAGTGCACAATATATTCTATTTTGTAGCCTTGTTTTTGCATGAGAACATAAAGACAAGAGCAGTACTTTAGAATTTTTTTGTTTATTCTGTAAAGTATTTGGGTCTCATTAATTTGTGTTGCACTACTAAAGAAAGGATTGTGCTGCTTGAGCTGATTAAATAAACCTTAAACAATGAAAAGTGCATTTTGTCAACATTAATGATTAATCAATTATTGCTTGTTAACATGGTTGAGAAATGTCTGATTTGGATTTTTCGGAAAATTAATAAAAATGAGAATATACAATGATACAAAGATGTTTCAGTTTTCCTTGGTGCATCGTCTGAAAAAAGCAAAAAACAATGACCTACATCTGACTTTTGCTCGGCACACACGTTAAATTTATGGCTTACATCATTGTAGATGAATGTAAGAACTAATCATGGTTTCAACCAGTTCTATTAATATTAAACAGGTTAACAGTAAATTCTACTGCGTTATGAGCCTGCAGAGTAACTGCAGACACACAAATCACAATAATGTGTTCAATTCACGTCCCAAAAAGAAAATAAATAAATGTAATAAATATATTTTCTTTTAAATCACACAACCTTCTCCTCCAGGAGCATACTGACATTTCTGAGATTATTTGCTATTATTTATTTATCAATCTATGTATTGTGTCCTCTTCCACCCACGCCGTCGAGGGACCTCTGTGACTTCTGATTAGCAAAAATAACAATAAATGCAATCACACAGACGGCGAGACAGAAATGTCAAAGGACAGGGATTAGCTAAATCAGAAAGGATTGAGAGAGATTTGATTTCTTTCTTTTTGAGAGATTTGCTTGGAATAAAGGCACATGAAATTCATTTCAATAAAAGGTAGTACATTTATAACGTCGCTTATATTTACACAAAGACACATAACCTGATACCCGATCAGGGAAAGTTCCTATATAAAAAAAACATATAAAGCGACGTTATATCAAACACTGTGGGAATTGAAAAACTTGGCCAAGAACAAGAGACCTGGGCTTTATTTTTCTCTCATCATCATCTTTGCACAGCAGCTGCTTGCTGTGTGTGTGTGTGTGTTTTTTTCTTTTCTTTTTTTTAGTTGAAATGAAAATTACTTTAGAGGCACAAAAGCAGAGGGTCTTGAGAGGCACATCTCTTTTTTTATCTTCTTAAAAGATACGCCTCTTAAAATCACATCATTCCTTTTATTTTAGTAGCAAGGGCTGATATTAAAGTCAATTCACACTCACACTCACACGCACACAACTGCATTTACATTTATTCATCTGGCAGCTGCTTTTATCTAAAGCGACTTAAAAGAGAATCGAAAGCCAGGGCAAGAACAAAACTGAGCAGCTGGTGGTTTTAGGGGCTTGATGAAGGTCCGGCATCAGATCTGTGATACTCATGTTGACGAGTTTTGCCAGCTTAGTAATTTTGCTAGTAGATCTGATGGGTTTTTAGCTTTTTTTTATCCGACTCTATTTAGAAAAGAGCCTAGAGACAAATCTAGCCACTTTTGGAGCAGATGTTCACAAATCCAGTTCACATCACAGCTGCTAGTTCACCACTAGTGTGTAAAACCTGACCGAGTTCCCAACAATGTCTTTAAACACCATTGTTCCCAATAACTATTCACAGATTACCATTGTTCCCAGTGGCCATTTTCTTAATACTGTTGTGCCCAATAACCAATCACTGCTGACCACTGTTCCCACAAACTAATCATTATACACCATTTTTGGTGACAACCAATCACTGATCACTATTGTTACCAACAAATAATCATTAGTTTATCATTAGTAATAATCACCTGACCATAATTCTCCTAACACATAATCACTGATTATCTCTGTTCCCAACAATCACGAATCACAATGGTTCCCACCAACAGTCAATCACTGATCACCATACTGTATAATCTGATCACCATATAATCTCCAATCGTCTTTGATCCGAATGACCATTTACTGATTATCATTGTTCGCAATGAACAAACACTGATCCCTACTGCTGTCCAAAAAAACAATAACATAAATAATAACATTATTATTCCCAACAACTAGTCAATGATCACAATTATTTTCAAAGACCAATTACTGACTGGAGCATAAGTGTCTCGGACAGTTGAAGCTCTGGGTTGCTGATTGGAGTGTCGGAGTTTCGTGCCCCGCCACTGCTGGATTGCCACAAGTGGGCCTTTGGGCAAGGCCCTTCACCCCATGCTCATACAAAACAACACTGTTGACAGTCCCAAAGTCTGGATGAGAAATCAGAAAGGGTTGTGTGTCAGGCTAGAAACTCGACCAATAAAAACTGCCATTGTTTTAGAAAAGATAGAACCCATCGCCCGATATGCTCAACTAGTGAAGAACAAAGACTGACCACAATTGTTGCCAATGACCAATCACTGATCACCACTATTGAACATAATCAATGGCCAGTTACGCACCACCAGAATCAACTGAGCAGCACTGAACTTACCAACAATCAATTACTTATCACAAACTAATCACAATCATGTGACCAACTACTGATCACCATCATTTGTCCCACCAAAGTACACCTTTCTTCTTTCATTACTTGGTGTTTTCTACAAGTAATAAAAGAGACTTATTCTGTGCATCCATGTTTCTTTGCGTCTTCATGTAACGCAATTTGAAAGATAGATAATCAGAAAGATTCTGACATATGTTTAATTAATAGAAACTTCTTTACCATGTATTAGCTACTCTTCCTTGAAAAGAGCTGGCAACACTGCTGTTAAACCTTCAGTCATTAAGCAATGATCCCTAACCACTGGGTTAACTCACTACCTTTACAACGACCTAATGTGCCCCCTTCACCCACCTACATCACCTGTCTCAGAATGCTGAGAACTGCACTTTTTGTCATATTGAGTTATAGGCCTGTGCTCATAATTTGAAAAAAACATTCATTAATCGCAACGCTGTGCTCCCCTAGTGTACTGCAAAATCATCAATCAGCCTCAAAACTAGCCTCCTAGCATCACTTGTCAGCTCTGTATGATCAGCATTGGCATTAAATGCTGGCTAAATGCAAAAAAAAAAAAAAAAATCCTTGATCAGCTCCTGTCTCCTGTCTCTTGGGTCTTTTTTTTAAGTTTAAGTATGGAACAATGTAAAACTATATGAGCATGAGCATATATGTCTGTGATGCTCATTAAACAAATATTATTAGCAGTGATAATATGAATTCTCAGAGTTTTAAAGTAGAAAAGACAACAACGAAACAACCACATTTAAAAATAATTTTAAAAACAGTTTATCACAAGTAATACATCAACGTAATCAGTTACATCAATTACATAAATACAGTATGTCGACTTTCTTGGAGTGCGTCGATGTGTCACAATTTTGACCGTTTTCTATCATTTTTTCCTACCCTTCCAAAATTTCCTACCAGTAGCAGGAATTTATAGTTACATCAATTTGCGCTACTTTCTCAATAAACCGTACCTGTAGTTTTGAATGGTTATAGCATTGTAAAAATATAGTATAGTTTTTACAGGGGTAACATTTTCTGACATACATTCTGACATAGTAGCACACTGAAATGTGTTTAATGGTATCAGAATATAACATATATCACTTTAAAACTGGTAGCAGGTTTTGACACAATGATTTAATGGTATGCATCAATCCACTAGTCGACTGTTCAATTAACCATGCTAATTAAATGTGCAATAAAAACCCAAACGATAAAAAAAAAAAAAAGTCGCTTGGAGCAGTAGCATAATTTTATAGGTGGGCAAAAGCAGCTAAACGTGACATATTTTTTGGTTTGCGTGTGTATGGTAAGCATGGGTAGGGCGATTTTAAAGAATGCTGGAATATTAGATTTTATCCCCAAAAAGTTGAACCCAATCCTCCGACATATTTGACTTCTTTAAAGAAACACCTAATAAAATAGTATCTCAAACATATAACAAGCGTCTCAAAAATAAACACTACAACATAAGAAAATGCTTGAATAAAAGTCAAAATGTTTAAACATCAAAGTTCTGATTATTATTTATTCCTAGTTAATAAATAAATAAAGGGTTAATCATCTAAACAGATTTATTACTAGATAATAGCTAATAATAACTAATAATAAAATTGATTTATATATACTGCATATATAAATGCATATATATATACAGTATAGATATAGATTAAAGATAAAGATAGTGCACCCCTAATAAAAATAAGGGCTATAATTTCCACACTACTGATGATCATGGATAGTAAAGGGGGTAGTCAAGGTAGAAATAAAAACTCCATGTAGCACCTAGTGCTCTTTTTCTCAGAGGAAGATTCTCTGATGATCCTTACAGCATATGTTTGCTCTTCCAAGTAGAACCTCATTAGATAGTTAAAACTACTCATTAGAGCGAATCTAATGATTTTTTAAAAGTGTTGCCAAGTAAAAGAGGACCCTACTGCCCTTTCCTCTTCACGAATCCCTGAGGATCCACAGCACAGCAGGGACATAAACCAGACATCAAACTGCTTTCTTTTGTAAATATTACCAAAAAAAACAAAATAACAAAAACAAAAAACCAATCAAAAATATTTGATGAATGCAGTTAGTATGTAGTCAGCAGTGCTATTTCACTATTTTGCTACTACACTGGTATTGCATTAAATGCAGCACTTTACAATGATCTTGTTGACTTAGTCTTACTAAAAGCAAGTGAAATCCTCAGATATTTTATAAAACCTTATTTCGAACCCTGACCTCTCTGACTGATCGAAAACAGAGTCATATTGTCGCACCAGTGCGATTTGCAAAGCGAAGTCAGGATGCAGAACATTCTTTGGCAATGAAGGCACTTTCCAAATGAGCTGCATGCTAATGAGACGCATTAGTGAGACGCGCGACGGAATGAGCATTCGAGTCAGTCTTCGGTCTACAGCCGCTGATTCCGAGCTTAAAGGCCAGCGTAATAGAAGCGCTCTCGACGCAGGCGTGTAAATACACTCCCGAACACTTTCGCCTTTTCTACTCGGATCAATAAAGTGCCTTTTAAACCGTCTAGGGAAAAAATGTCCAATATGTTTAGCTGAGCCATGCTGCATCTCCTAACAAAACAGACCGATGTGGTAATGAAACCTCCTCCCTCACCTGTGTGTCCTGGTTTTTAAACAAAAAAACACACACAGTATAAAATCCTAAGCCTGCAATAAAGCACTTAGACATAATTCATCCTAATTACTGAAGAAGAAAAAAACTGCGTTGCGGACGAGAGTGCCATTTCAGGCAAACTTTCTGCTCTTCATCTAAAAAATACACTAAGCGAGGTTTTTTTTTTAAAAAAAAAAAAAAGGAAATAAAAAATACGAAGCCGAGTGGAACAACTAATTAAAGAATTTGTGGTGTACAGAGCAAGGACGGAAAGATTGTCTCATTAGGAGAAGGCGCCTGGAATGTAGGACATCGCCGCAATGAGGAAATTTTCTATCCTGGACAACAAATAGACACAAATAAAACTCCAGCCAGGTGGAGGATGAGATGTTTCGTCTACTGATTGACACCGGCTCCATCGCTTCTCCACTGGACTATCGATTTCCCCCCGCTACTCTATTTAAGCTCTCCACGTTGCACGCCTGTCTCTATCTCTATCTCTCACTCTCTCGGCAGACAGGAGAAGACGATGGAAACTTCAGCCGCTATAATCAGTTTAAAAGGTCATGCACTCTAAATTTTTAATTAGCTTTAAAACAAGAAGGCCTCTCGCTGAGAGCGAGGAGGTGTAGCGGGCAATCAGGAGTGACAGCGATCAGGAGCCGAACACTCACTCTGATCTAACCTGATGAGGTGTCAGGCAGGAGACGCTGATTGAAGAGAGGGAGCATGTGTGGTGTGAGTGTTAGATTTTTCTAGCGTCCTGCCTGATACTGCTGGAGGGTTGGGAAGAAGTTAGAAAAGTTGCAGACTTCCATTAGTTTAGAACTTAATTAAAAGGCGATGGAGAAAAATTATTGTTCTGTGTACAAGCCACAAACTCCATGGACGAAAAAAAAGAATTAATCACCTCACACTTCCAGGCTTGGGAGGTCGAATCTCTGGTCTATGTCCCTGAAGTTGGCATGTTAGTGGGTTTCCTCTGGGTCCTCTAGGAACCTCTGTCAACATTCCGGTCAACTTTCACACACTACAGGCAATTTGGGAATGCCAAATTAACTTATCTGCATGTCTTTGGACTGTGGAAGGAAACCAGAGAACCCAGAAACACTCCAAGCATGGAGGGAACAGGCAAACTTCCCCCCTGAACATGCAAAATTCCCGACGCTGGAATTAAACCCAGGACCTGTGCAAGGCAACAGTGCTAAGCCGCAGTAGGTTAACTGGCAATTGTGTACAATTAGGTATGTGAGTATATATGCTTGTGTCCTGTGATGAGTTGGCAGCCCATCCAGGGTGTATCTGCCTTGTGCCCTGAGATACCTGGGATAGATTTCAGGTCCCCAAAACCCTACACAGGACAGGTGGTATATACTCACTCATCGTCTATACCGCTTTATCCTGTATTCAGGGTCTCAGGGGCCTGGAGCCCAGGAGGCTTAGGCTTAAATCCCAGAAGGCTTAGGGCACGAGGCGGGGTACACCCTGGACAGGGTGCCAATTCATTGCAGGGCACACACACTTACACTCACTCATACATACACTACGGGCAATTTGGGAACACCAATTAGCCTAATCTGCAGGTCTTTGGACTGTGGGAGGAAACCGGAGAAGAAGGAGGGAACCCATCAAGTACGGGGAGAACATGGAAACTCCAGGCACACGGAGACGGGAATGAAGCCTGGCTGGGAATCAAACCCGGACCCTGGAGGTGCAAGGTGACAGTGCTAACCAATGCACCACCGTGTCGCCTAGGTGGTATATAGCGCTGCACAATTTATTCGCATCAAAATTAAAATCGCAATATGGACATGTGAAATTGTTTAGACTATTTTGTTAATAATTTAAGTAGCTGTATATTTTTCCAATAATTTTGAGGTGTTAAATAAATATTGGCAAACATTGCCTTAATTATATCTTTTTTGCCATTAGTTGGTGCTAGCCTAGATAAATACGACTGAATAAAAAATGGTGCAACACCCATTTTTTCCACGCTTGTCTACCAGCTTTTCAGAATGCTGCAAGTGCATCACGGGTCCGGTGACCAGAACCAACCTATCAGCTTCACCCTCTCCGTCATCCTGGATCAATTGGTGTAATTCTCCATGTTTTTTTTTTCATGCTTAAAGGAAAATATGCACCCTAGCATGGCATTTTTATAATTTATTTTTATTATTATTATAAATTTAGTAGCAGAGCAAAGCACGTAATGGGAGTGTGAGTTGCTGAACGCTTTTGAGCATTTTTGCTTACATTTTTAGACGCAACATGTAAAGGACTCCTTAATAGTTACATGTCGCAGTTTAAATAATAGCAAAATAATCGCAACATTAATTTTCTCATTATACTAATTTTCCACGTTCTGTCACCTAGAGACATCTTTGAACAAGTACGCCTGATCCTCTAATCTTGATCCTCGCATTTGTAAGAAAAACATACTGTAAGTATATGAACGCATATAACTGACTGTTAACATGAGCTAAACAATAAAAAAAAACTCATTATCCTCCGAAGAAGCATCTCATATCATATCTCCCTATTTTCCTAGCCTTTTTCTAATCATAACGAGGCCTCTAAGACTTCTTAACCCCCCCTCCCTTTGAATATGCAAATATTATTCTAATCTTAATAGTATTTGAGCAGGAAAATTCGTTCTGCCAACACTAATGTGCAAAGAAAAAAAAATTAAACAAACTGAAAAAAGTTTGAAAGCTTACTGTAAAATCTGCAATCTCTTGCATTAAAATAAAACTAGTTCCAAAGTAAGGGAAGACTATCAGATCTGTCTGTATGAGTCTTAACCTTGCGAGACAAGCCGCGTGTGGTTTATAACACGCGCTGGAACGTGAAGCTCATACTCAACAGGAACCTGCCACTTGCACTACAAAATCAGGGAATTAGCTCTCTTTGATTAAAACGGCTGACTGCTGTTGGCGCGCAATAAAGCCGAAGAAAGAAATGTCTAATTAACCGACGCTCGCCATCGCTTAGAACAACCTTGACATGACGTGAAAAAAGTAGGCTAAGCTATTCATTATGCCTGCGTCTCCTATCAAAGAGCAAAAAAAAGAAAAAAAAAGAAGAAAACACACACACACACACACAAGAAACAGCTAAGTTAGAGCACAAGATGATGAAACCGGCTTGCAAACCATTCCCAAAAAAAAAAAAACAATGTGGGCGTTCGAGCATCAAGAACATTTCAGCCCGTAATGTGTCTATTTGACAAAATAGGTTGGGTTTTTATAAGCTTTAATGATTTACGCTACCAGTTAAAGAGCGCTAAGGACTAGGGGTTCTATTGTCTCCGTCTCCCTGGGCATCTTGATACACGTCGTATAAAAGTTAAACAAGTAATGATTCATTCATTATCCGTTTGGCCAAGGGAGCTCAGGGTACGAGGAGGATCACACACCATGGGAAATTTGGACACCTATAATACATGTCTTTTCAGGACACATGTATAAGAGAAGAAAATAGAGTATTTAGAGGAAAGACACCGACCGCTGGGAGAACAGGCAAATTCCATTCCCACAGGTACGCGAGACTCAAACACTACGCTAAGCCGTATCGATACGCTTCCCTGTGTCCCTATGTGTCCCTGCCGATCCGGAATGATTGATTTCAGCCTCGGTGCTCTGTATAATCTCTGATTCCAGCTTCCTAACAAGCACTGATGAGAAGAACTTCACTGTACTTTACATGGCTGCCTTTTCACCTTTGTTTTAAAAAGTCCTGAAGAGAAGAATGGGCCTTTTAAAACGCATCGGAATGATGGATGTTTTGGAATTTTAAAACAGTTGCTGTGGTTTACATCACCTACAGTACACCGTGTCTTCACTGGGAGGCTGTTAGAAGGGAAAAAGGAAAAAAAACTAAGAGTGCGTTCCTGCAAGAGATCCTGAAAGACAGCTTTTCACCTTATATGCCGTGATCTCATCGTTACTCGTCATAACTCTTATAAAAGACAAAGACGTCATTTTTTTGACATAATTTCCTTGCTTTTCAACACACTTTGTCTAAGTCTTACCAAGCTTTCGTATTGCCCTTATTTAAAATGTTTTAGGCTGAGCTGTGAGCCACGAATGCACTGCCGTCTTCACTTCTTCATCAGAAGTGAATCTTCGTCCTCGGTTAAATAATGATTCTCTTAAAGAAACTTTCACCCTTCTTAAAGTATTGGTCCAAATTGTGTTAGGAGATATCCAAACACTTCCGTTTATGCTCTTTTCATTAGTTGTTTCGGCACACTTAGACCACAAAACAACTAATCACTGAACGCTGCTCTTCTTTTACAGTAGCCTTAAAAGGAAAGCACTGGTTAGACATTACGGCCAACAGAAGTTTTAATGTAACCCTCAGAGATTCAGTTGAAATTTTGCGTGACTCTGTGATTCGCTTTGCAGATAAGGAAACCTGTTAGAATCGTTAATGTCTTTTGTTCACTTCCTTTCCACTCCCTTTCCTTCATTCATTCTTGAACCCACCATCATTTTCCCTTTTACTCCCATCGTATGTCCCTAAATTCCACCCTTTCTTGCCTTCCTCCATCCTTTTCTATCCTTTTTCTTTCTTTTTCCTCTTTTCATCCATTCACTGCATTCCTTTTCTTTCTTTCCTTCCTCTCTTCCTTATCCCCATTCACCCTTTTATACTTCCATTTTTTTTCTCTCAGCCATTTCCCTTCCTGATTTCCTGCTTTCCATCGCTTCCTATTTTTTCCTTCCTTCATCTTTTTCTTATCTTTGTTTATACCTAACTTCCATCCCTTTTTTCATGTCCTTCCTTCCTTTTTAGCATCCCTCCCTTCCTTTCTTTCATTACTACATTTTTCCTACCTTGATTCTTGTCTTTTTTCTACCTCATATTTCTTCTTTCTGTTCTTTCTTTGCTGTCATTTCCTTCTATTCTTTCCAAAAGGTTTTTACCCTTTCAGCCCATTTTGACTTTATTCTATCCTTCCTGCTTCCTTCCATTTATACCTTCCTTTCTTTCCTTTTTTATTTAAAGCCTCCCTCTTTCTTTCGCTTTCCTTTCTTCCTTCCATCCTTCTTTCCTTTGTTCCTTTCATCCTTTCCTGCTTTTTATCCTTTCATCCCATTTCATCCATTCCATTCCATTCATTCCTTCCTTTCTTTAATTCTTTATTTATACCCTCCCTTTTTTCCTTAGTTTCCTTCCTTCCTGTTTCATTCATTCCCCTAAACATATGGATAAAATATAATGTAAATATTTTTATTCAGTGCACTAAAACTTTGAAAAAATTCGTCTTTGCCTTTAATATTGTTCAACAAACACACAAATAAGCACCATTGAATAAAGCTGAAAACTCTTTCCTCTATCTTTATAATCAGTGTTTTATATCACCGTACTGGTCTGCAGAGCACAAAGTGTGTGTGAAAATCAGCGCTCTTTCCTTTCTCAGGTCTTTGATGCTCTGCTCTTGAGGCAGACGGATAAATCAGTTACTACAGAGAACCATGACATCCCCTCGCTGGACTAAAACCAAAAACCAAACCACAACCACATCCACCAAAGCAAAAAAATCATATCACATCCATGCAAATACATTTTATTTAATTTTTTTTTTCATCAGTTCAAAGAGAGAGTGTGCTGCGCTTTGATGGTGGCTCATCCGCTGCAGCAGATTACGTAACGACAGAATTTCTTTAAGAGGAGCGCTCTTCTCTTATACTTTCTCCAGCAGTCTTCCTCTCAGCATGAAATCAAGAGAAGTCTAAATAAATGAGCACGCTGCTAAATAAATGAACTTTTTAGAGGGAAAAAAATGTAATTAAAAATAATTGTAAAAAATTAATTTGTAATAATATTAATAAAAATAATAACTAGCACCACCAAGAACATAAAATGTAAATAAATAATTGAAGTAGCAACAAAACAAACCCCATAACTGTTTTCACTTCTTTAAAACTAACCTTTACTAATCTACTGCATATAACATTTTGTTTGTTCTGTTTATTTTTTAACATAATCCTTATCTAAAGTCTATTTTTTTTAATTATTTTATTTTGAGGTAATATAATTTTATTTTAATTTCAAATTATTATTTATCTACGGCACCTGCTAAGCATTTTATTGTTAGAAAATAACAGTGCAGTTTTTATTTCGCATTACATCATTCTGCATTTTAATCTTCCTCAACAAATCCCCATAGACTTCCATTATAAGTACATTTCTTTTCTCAATACAGACAAATGTGCAATATACACTAAAGACATAAAAAATCCATAAGCATTCCTTTACTTTCTCTCTTTACAGATATTCTCCCTCTGGGCATGACGTAAACCCCCAAGCTTCTCTGTCACGCTCTCGGTGCTATGCTGGCTGACCTCTAGACTAGAAAATAACCTTCAGCTTCCACTTTCTGGCCACACAATGAAAATCAACAAATAAATGCCCCATTTCATTGACTTTCTAAAAAAAAAAAAAAAAAAAAGTCTCAACTGTACTCCCAGAGTTTATGGCTATAAGTGAAATGGAGAGCTGTGTCCAACCCCGAAGATTTCCAGGTCTGTTATTAGAGGTGCCGGATCAATAAGACTGGGAAGATATTTCACAGGAAACCAACTAAAAGGACTCGGTAATGTGTGGCTGAAACTCAGAGACACTTTAGAAAGGTCTCGACCTTTTTAGTCTGCGTATTATGATCCTGCACCGAATCGATGCGGGGAATTTAATAATGCAGGCCTCGTTTTTAAAAATATCTGAGTCTTTTGTTCTTTGACGGGAAAGTGCTAGAGACGTGTGTGCACTGGAATGGGCTACTTGTGCATTTTTTTACACCAGTTGCCTCAGGAGCTTCCGATGACGATCGCCTTTAAAAAGGACACGCAAGATGTCAACAGACCCCATAGTTTATTAATAAAATGTATCGTATGCACCAAAATTTGTTGACATTATTCTGACTATTATTCGTTTCCTTCAGATTTTTCGAAAAGGCCAGGTTGTTGGTTGATCCGCGGGTGGACTTTCCCAGGGCCAAATAAGTGTGATTCTTAAACCACTTCTTTCTATTGTTAACAAAGTTGTAGCTCAATTTAAAGAAAAGATTAAAATATCAAAGATGTCTCACTGATCTGTTGAGAACAATCCTTTCATTCTATTCCCAGGCAAGTTATTACTCTTAAAGCCACTAATTGAAGGTCAACAAAGTATTAATAATGTATTAATATCTAAGCCATAATGCATCAAATTTATTATAAAACTGCAGGTGTCTATTTAATTTTTGCGTACCTTTATATGCAAGAATGTTTGAACAGTTTCACAGCAAAATGAGATAAATATATGAGGGGCTTTCTCATATTTAATAACTGCATATAATATGCAGGCACATCTTGGTCTATAACAAAACATTCTAGTCAAAAATCTCTACATATTCTTCTTTTACACTGAACTAAAACTAGGAGATGTGTGATCACTTTATTTAAAAGAAACAAGTTACACATGTTGTGTGGGACGCTGTTGTATCTGGTACCTATTCTCATAGATGCAGTTGATTGATGTCTGATCGGACCATATCCGGTGCCTTGCTGTACTATGATAAGGCGCCAGTTTTAAAAACTGAAGTGAAACTGGTAAAAATAGTGATTATGTATTATAGACTAAAGTTTATCGCTATAAAATGAACGAAAGTCTTTGTATTGTTAGTAATGTTTCTCATAATCTTCAACAAACATTTTAATGAAAATGGTTTATAAAATAAAATGAAATTCAACCAACATATTATTGATACTAAATGGCATTTATAACATGGCCACAAATACAACTGTAGACTGATTTGTCCATTGGGACAAAACTGTTGCATGTGGAGTTATAGCGTTTTGCAAAATCATAATAAAATTGTGACCTGTGACTCAAAGAAACAAAGCACAAAATACGCAAAGCATGCTTCATCATGTTTGCGTCATCATACCTTTGAAGTTTCTGTCGCTACTACTAGAGACGCAATATTTCAAAACAGGACTAGCTAAGATATTTCCTGCTTCACCATGAGGCTGTGTGAGTGATGCAGCACCTTTAGTGCAACATGGAGTTTTAACATGAATTGAGACACCTCTGGACACCTACAGTACGTGATGCAAAATGTGCTGTCCTGGATATGGTTTAAAACACACAGACATGTGCAATGATGTAAACAAAAGAGATAATGAGATCAGAGCTCTGTCTTTTGCATGGTTTAACATTGGAGCTCACAAATCCTAAAGCTTTAGCTTTGACATAAACTAGATATGCACTGATACTGATATTGGGTAAAACCGATCTTGAGGTTAAATAGGAGGAATTACAACAATTTCCTACAATACAAGTAAACTGCACTGCATAATGTTTAAACAGTACCTTTAACAGAGAGCATGAGCATCTGTAAATAAAATGTCGATGACTATGACGATCAACGATTAGAAAACTGCACCTCAAGGAGGTAATCGGGGCGCTATAATGGCGGTTTAGGTTTAAACGCGGACAGCTAAAGGCTATGACAGGTCGCTTAAGAAAGGTTCAGCTATCCGACACAGTGTGTCCGCTGAGCATTAAGGGACGACACAAACACTCAGTATGAATTTACAAACAGATGACTGTGTTAACATCTGATGAAAGGTCAGCCTGCCTGAGTTGTTATGAAGCATGGAAGAATCAGTGTACGTGTGAAAGAGAGAGAGAGAGAGAGAGAAGTACACTGACAGGACCAAAGAGACATCCCAGCAGGAACCCTAACCCTAGGTGACTGCTGTAATTCGCCCGAAACGACGTCACGATGGCATTCAATGATGTGACAAAGTTCACGAAACAACTAAACTATAACCTTTATATAGAGAGTTTATGTCCATTAACACGCATTTGCACAACGTCTGACCTCATCCACGGTCCCTAAAGTTTCTAACAGGGTTTAGAATTCTGCTTAGAGACTGGGATGGACACAATGGCGTGTGGATCTCATGTCACTCATCTCTTAGTGTTGTCATGTCATTTTCTTTTGGAAAAATTTCCATGAGGTGCATCCAAACGCCATACCGTTTACCGTTTTTGTGGCACAAATTATCACGTATACGCATTTAAAAGGCTCACTAGCATGCTTTCGATGGTCAGTGTTCCCGCTGCCGTAACCGGAGCTGGTGCCCCACTTCATTTTTGCAGCGTTCTGTTAGGGACATGAGTTACACTGTCTTCCGATGTCATTCTATCAAAGTCTTTCTGTATTTGAAAAACAACCAAATACCAACATTGCGCCAATGTTGGCAGCGTTGCCAAATTAACCTCACCACAAAGTTTTGACGACCAAAAACTCCTGCTAGGATAAGTAAGAGAGAAATTAACATTTTGGTTATTAATGAATATAGGAAGAAATAAAAATGAGGAAAGACCATGGAATTAGAAGGTGCACCTTAGAATCAAGTGCATTGTGTGCATCCAGTGCCAATGCGTAAATACCTGTTTAAGTACTCTTTATGGAAAGCCTATTAGGTTTCATTATTACTCAATTGTTGTTTTCAATTTTTATTATTTTGGAGTGTGTGTTAGGTTTTGGGGTTTAATTTTTTTCATGCATCCATACAGTCCAAAACATGAATTTCAAGGGGACACTTAAACTGAATTCACAATGCACTTGATTCTAAGGTCTAATTCAGCTATTTTTTAAGAAACTGAGTCTCTGTTTGAAACTGTTTAAATAACATTTATGTCTATAGTTCATCCATAGACAGTTTGCAGTTGTCCAATTTCAAAGCACACACACTTTGAAGCATCTATTCTCTGCATACACTTACAGTAGCTCTACTCTTAATACATGAATGAAGTTTGGACGCACCATCAAATTCCATGGTCTTTCCTCACTTTTATTTCTTTCTCCATTCATTCATAAATGCTCTGATCTGAGGTGCTGTCAGTTGGTCATTTCTAAGGCTGGTAATTTTAAATGAACTTGTTGGTCTTGGTTTCCTGGGAAGGTCTTCATGAGGGCCAGTTCCATAATGGTGCTTGATGGGTTTTGCAGATGCACTTAACAAAACCATTCTTGTAAGAACAGTTTCAGAACAGCTGACCTCCATGTCTTAGAATAGGGGTAGCTAAGTGGTTAAGGCATTGGGCTATGGGTTGAACTATCCCGGGTTCAAATCCCACGACTACCAAGTTGAGCAAGGATCTTAACTCTCAACTGCTCACATGTGTAATGAAACACAAATGTAAGTCACTCTGGATAAGCCAAAATGTTATGTAACAATAACAACTGATGCATGTGTTATTGCATAGTTTTAAAATCTCCAGTATTGTTCTAGAATATGGAAAATATAAACACTTAATTAGAAAGTGTGTCCAAACTTTTGACTTTAACCGTGTCTGTTTTACATCCTTTGCCTTCTAGCTACTGTAACTTACAGTAAAGTGAGCAGCATACAAACTAAGCCTGAAAGTTTAAAAAGAAAAAAGAAATGCCCTATATTTGCTTTAACAACTTCCTTTCCTCGTTGGAAGGAAGCCATATTGTGGCCGTGTTTAAGTTGCATTTCACACCCTGCAATCAATTACTGCACTAAACGGGAGAAAGGAGCTAGCTAACAGCAGCTGCGCGAGTCTCCGGGTAAATGCCTAATGGAAAATACATTACACCAAAAGACAATAGGCTTTGTGTATAGGCCGACATTGATTTAGACTGTTTTAAAGGCCCGGAACAAAAGCAATTTAAATAAGGTAGCAAACATGCTTTGCGGTGCTCATTTACACCCGTATCTCCCGGAGAGTTAAGCCCAAACTTAAAGGGATGTAAATAAATGAGCGGAGCTTTTGATAGGGACAGCCTGGGCATTTTAAGGAGTATATACCCTATTTAGCTCTTAAAAAAATGCTGAGAGTAGTATTCTTTTATATCTCTGTGCCGAGGCAGATCCGTATAAAACTGCTCCCTCTGACAGGATTTAAAAACAACTCGACATAGTAAAAACTGTGGCTCCTATTTAAAAAGAGGTGCCTTGTTTTAAGCATACAATATGACTCTAACTGCAAAAAAAATAACACTAAAGATTAAAGCTTCAATGATGGGAGAGTCGGCGCTCCTGATCTTATCGGGACTAACACAGGTATTGCTATTTGTCAGATTTATTAGCCGGTGTTATTCAATAATTCTATTTATTACTGCGTTATTGACTTCTTAATACTGATTGGTCAGAAGGTGTTGATTTATTAGAAGTGTGGCTTTACACAACAACAATAAATTTTTGAGCTCCGTTCTCGGGTACACTGCGCAATTACAATCTCCGATACATCAGGTGGCAGCATGCACCTACTTGGTTTGTAAGCTGCCATCAAACAAAGAGAATTAGAGAACAAAGAAGTTAATCTTCGCACTATGTATAACATTATTGATATTTTGAAAAAAAATGTCAAGAGTAACACTCTCGCGTGTCTTCCTCCTTTATCAGCTATGGCAGTGGAGGGCAAAGGATGAAACTGGCGCATGCCATGTGAACATAAGAGATTTTGGACACAGATGGAACTGATGGCATCATGTCTAAAAAGCGATCTCCTTCCTTTCTCAGGGACGTTTGGCTTCCATATCTGATTTACGTTGTACGTTGTACCATTCTCAAGACCACCTTTTCCAGCGGACTCGGTGCAGTTCCCAAGCACGGAACAATTGTGTTCTCACTTATCAAAATGAACCAGATTTCTGGGTAAAGTGTTCTTGGAAACAATCCCTAATGTGAAAATGCCCTAAAACTTCCAGAAAAGAAGGTGTGTATTGTTTGTTGAAAAGTCCCATTAATGATGGTGTGGCCCCTGTGTCCCAGGAAAGGAGTTGTGTCCTTTGTGTTTAACCGTCCCAGTAAAGGAGATGTGGCCTCTGTGTATTATACTTCCAGGACAGGAGGCGTGACCTTTGTTTCTAACAGTCCCAGTGATGATGGTGTTTTCTCTGTCTGATACTGAACAAAGGGAGGCATGGCCTCTATGTCTAAAAGTTTCATTGAAGAAGTGTGGCCTCTGTATCCCAGGAAAAGAGGCGTGGCCTAGAGGCCTAGTTAATTACAGTTAATTAGAGGGGTGGATGCATGTCCTATGCATCAGCCAAACTGACCCCCTCTTTCAAGACCAACTATTTTTTTAAATCGAATTACAACATATTTTGTCATGTTCCACACCTCCAATAATATACTTACACAATCATCATGTTTTATCGGAATGTGATGTTGATATAAACATCCTGCAAAATGTGGCCGATTGCTATTCTCTTTATTTCTCACTTTAACATGCCTTTCCTCTAGCTAAAGCAGATCATCCTATTATTACAACGTCAAGTCATTTGTAATAACAGTTTCACCATGTTCTTCAAAAAAAAAAAAGAATTGCTCTCACAATGTTCCCAGGTAGAACGAAACGAACACTGGGAACGCTTCGTAATCACAAGGTTACAGCTGGAGGTGTTGTCGTAGTGCTGTAATAACGTTCAAAGACATTGTTTTTAGGCCATGAAAGTGTTATATTGGGAGTGTTCCAATATAAATTGGTATTCCATTAACAATTGCACTGTTTTCTGTATAAAAGCCTAAACTATGGAGCTCCTCGTGGCTTAGATTAGCAATTCATGAAAGGCGGATGACGGTTCCTATGTGACGTGTAAAAATCATAAAAATGTATAAGCAGTCGAGTTTCTTGGGAAAAAATCTGATCAGAAGGCATTATCAGAGAGGCAGGAGTTTAAACCTTATGAACCGCGATAGTTTTTAGTATTCACATCGGGTAGAAAATGAAAGATTTAATACAAGTAGCCTTGATACAGAGAGAAGGCCTTTTGCGCTAATTTGATTAAGTCCAACCCCGGCACCTGCAGTACATACTAGCATGTTTGAAAGGAAAAAAAAGAAAATTAGCAAATCTTTAGCTCTCTCTCCGATTTTGGGTTATTTATTGAAGCGTGGTTAGTGCGGCAAGGCCATATTTACAAGGAGAAGTGCTTAAGACAGTAATTAATCCCGAGCTCCATCAGGGGAACAGCGCAGAATGCAGCTCTGCTGACAACCCACTCATTTAGAGCGCTGTTTCTCCTGCCTCTGCATGCGCTAATTACAGTTAAATTAGACCTGGAAAGAAGTGGTGGGAGGAAGAGCACCACGACTGATACAGCATTTTGTTTTTGGCTCCATCTTTCTCCACTTTCCCTCTCTGTCTTCCCTCCACCCCTCTCATTCTCATTTCAACCCCACAGCTCTGTTCTTTCCTCCTCCGTTTCTTGCTTTGCTCATTTTGAGGTTCCTGCTTACTGTGCCCAGCTTTGTAAGGTAGTAATTTAGGAGGATGCATATGCCGGGACGGGCTATGGAAATAGAGGGTGCGTTGAGGGGGGGTGGGGTGGAGCGTGCATGGGAGCATAAAAAGGAAAGATAATGGCACAGCAAAGCCAAATTCCCATCTCTACAGGCAAGCAGATTAGCTTTATATTGGAAAAAAAATCATTTAAAAGGGTCTGAAAAAAATGTTCTGAAAAGATGTTCAGGAATCTGCGAATAATTTAGACCTTTTAAATACTTTACTTACCTTATTAGAGGTAGACTACATGGCCACTTTATGGTTTCTGGACACCCGACTGGTCATCAGAACCAAATGTATTTAATGAAGATTCTATTCCAGATTTAGGAAAGCTTTTCACTACATTTATCTTTTTTAATGTGGTTATGAGGAGTTGTGTTTATTCAGCCACAAGAGCATCAGTTATATCAGCCCCTGATGTCGGCTAATGAAGCCTGCGGCGCAAGGAAATTGTAAGATATTTTATCCAATTGCATGCTTCTAACTTTGTGAGAATGTTTCAGGGAAGATTTATACGTGATGTTCAGGAGTCCACAAACTTTTTGATGTATACACTAAAACAACGCTTCGATTCTTGGCATACGAGGTCTTCTGACAAAATATCTGATTAAAACTAAGTTCAAAAAGATAAGGTATTTTAATTGATTCAAAGCATTGGGAACGATATCATGCCAGAAACTGATGAATAAGGACAAGTAACCATGTACCCTTTAGGAAAATAATAGGAAAATAATCAACTATTTAGGTCAGTCATACTGTAAAGTTAGTTCCTGTTACAAGTTTTGTTACAGCACAATGTTATAGCAGCTCACTTACTTTTCTTGCTTTTAATAGGTAGGGAAAAAAGTGCGGCTTAAAATGGATCTAATCCATCCTGAAGACTTTTACATGTTGGAAAATACTCGCATTGGAGACACTTTCCAAAATGTCTCTTAGTTGAATATCAACTGGAACATTTACATGGACAAAATTTTCCATTCTTATTAGCTTTACTGTTTACACGGATGCTGATCACATATGATGTCAAACATCATGGTGTTAAAAAAAAAATACAAACTTGCAAATAGGTTAGATCTTTTCCAAAAAAAAAAAAAAAAGTACTGCCTTCAGCTTTATGATTGGGTACAAACTGTTGCGGAGTTTTACAGAGTTAAGGAATGGAAGCCAAATTTCTTTCTCGGAACCTTGTGACGTCTCGAAAGAAACTATTGCATCAAGTGATCACATGGCTGATGTTTAACTATTCAACGGATTATCAAATGTTTACACACCACCCCCCTCATTCCGACGGAAGGGGGCACCCCTGTTCAGATCAACTTAGTTCAACGAAGTACAGTAGGTTTATCCTGATCGTGCTATTAGTCCAATCATTAACGAAATATTAGGCATCATGAAAACGAACCTTGGAATTATACAATTTTTGTATAGCATCCAACATACAGTACACACCTGTCCCTGTTTAATTATTTACCATAGAATGGGTAACGTTTTAGAACAAGTACAACTTGTGATAAAGACCTCACTCTCCTTCTCTCATTTAAAATTTAAATTTCCCTTTCTCTCCAATTAATTTCTCTCTCTCGGTTACTTTCTTAATTAATGTCTCTCATGTTGCTCTTCAGTCTTTTTCCTTGTTTATTGGAACATAGTTGACATTCAGTATATTTTCAGGCTCTTATACCTAAAACGTCATTAAGAACTAATTACTTACCACCCCCGAAATCAGCTTTGCATTTTACCTGTATATTATTAACACAGAATTTTAATTAATTGGTTATTTTTTTTCTGTAGAACTGTGTCAATGGTATGAATGCTGTAAAGCAAAGCTGCTTTCAACGTGATGTAAGTAAATGTCTATTATGCATTATAGGGGGGGGCTGGACCCTATCCCAGGAGACTTAGGGCACAAGGCGGGGTACACCCTGGACAGGGTGCCAATTCATCGCAGGGCACACACACAACACACACACACATACACACACACACTACGGGCAATTTGGGAACACCAATTAGCCTAACCTGCATATCATTGGACTGTGGGAAACCGAAGTACCCGGAGGAAACCCACCAAGCACGGGGAGAACATGCAAACTCCATGCACACAGAGACGGAATCGAGCCTGGCTGGGAATCAAACCTGAACCCTGGAGATGCAGGGCGACAGTGCTAACCACTACACCACCGTGCCGCTCCTTTGTTCACATTTACATTACATTATAATACACTATTTCCTGTAAAAACATTTTTGGGGTGGAAAATACAACATTCAACATTTAGGACTTTTTTCAGAATTTGGCTTTTTTTTTTGGTCACCTTGACCGAGACCGCAAAGCTGCAGATGTTTTTTTTCTTCACATCAGCTTTTTCTCCCCGCAAACAAGACGACACTATAAATGTCTTTAAAAGAACACTTACAGGCAATCCTTAAGCCACTTTTAACATTTGCGAGTACTGACAACTTTTTCAAATGTTAAATCTCTCTGAGCATTTTTTCTTTCCTTTCCCACAGTTATGTCGTATACTTTCATAAAGTATTAGCTTGAAGAGATCGAGTTCTTATTTATCAAAGTGTAGGCAAAACAAATGTTATTTTAGTGCATATGAGTCGGTTATATGTGGAAGGAAATTGCTATTTGTCATGCATGCGGATACACAGCAGTATGCAACAGCTACTTGAAAATCCCAACCTTTTTTAAAGTGATATGCTTGATGTGCACAGCCACGCTCTTTCTGTTTCTTTGAAAAAGCACAATATGGTGATTATTACTATAGACTGTATAAAAAGAACTGGACAAACCCTCCGTGATATCACACATAGTTTTCCTAAAGAGCTGTTTTGATGCTCTGGTGGGAGCTCTGGTTGTCACCATCATGGCAAGAGCTGACTCCGCCTAAACCCCAGTTAATCCATAAATGGGCAAATGGGCAGAGCAAACAGCCTGGCTGTTGTTTGAAATCTGCCCAGTTTAGCTTAAGTCTAGCTAAAATGATATAGTGACTAATATTAATTTATATGCTAATGCATTTGATTGAAATCCGTCATCCATACTCTACACGTCGTCCCATAGGCAAAGGCAGCTTGCAGTTTGACACCTGCAATGCAGCTGTAACTCAAATCGGCCACGCCCCTTATCAAGTTCAAGTTCCGTTTATTTGTCATATGCATGTCAACACAGGGCCAACAGTACAATGAATAATTTGTAATAAACATATTCATTTCTGTTGTAAAGTTGGCGATTTTAGCATGGGGTTCACTTTTGGAGCCATCCTCCAGTTGACTTTTACCCCTGGGTTATTAACAGATGACGTGTGCCATGTTAAAATATCTAAGAAAACGGTACATATACATATTTACTATCAGTATGTGTGTGCATTTGATATCCCCAACTGGATTTAGAAGCCGGTGTCAGGGTGGCTCAGTGGTTAGCATTGTTCTATACCTCCTGGGTTGGAGGATTAAATATCACCTCCTGTCTGTGCATGTGTTGTGCGTTTCCTCCCTCAGTCCAAAGACATGTTGTTTCCAATTTCCCCTTAGTGTATGATTGGGTATGATTGATTGGCGGCATGGTGGCTTAGTTGTTAACACTGTCACCTTGCACCTCCAGGTCCTGGGTTCAGGTCTGTTTGAATGTTCCCCCCGTGCTTGGTGGGTCTCCTCAGGTTCTCTGGCTTCCTCCCACAGTCCAAAGACATGCAGATTAGGCTAACTGGCGTTCCCAAATTGCCTGTAGTGTGTGAATGTGCGTGCAAATGTGCGTGTGAATATTGACCTGAGGTCTTACAACAGTTAAACAAAATGGGAATAACTATAATGGTCACCATTGGCATCCAAATTCCCTGGTTGGAATACAGAGGTATCTAGACGGATGGATGAATGGATGGATTGATTGATTGATTGATTGATTGATTGATTGATTGATTATTTGATTGACTGATTGATTGATTGGTTTGTGTGAGGCTATCCACTTCAATGGGTTAGCATTCTACCCAGGGTATCACCAACCTTGAGCCCTTCTCTCCCTGGAATTGGACTCACACAATGTGGATTGCACATCCCTATACCACAAAAACAGTGTGGAAAATAAATAAATGAATGAATGAACTTAGTAGCTCTGGGATGGCACGGATATTTACCTTGTGTTTTATTTAATTTAATGTAGTGTCTGTGATTCAATGAAGGTAAGATGCATCATTATTCAACTGATCCCAATCTTTAAATGTTCCTTTTATAAGATTTTACTTTATAATCTATTAGTGTCATTAGTCTGCATCTTGTGAGTGCTGAACTCAGCTACTCCTGCCTCATTTTTGCTGATTTGATTTCCAGTAGATGATTTTGAAGCGCCGCATAATCATTTTACCCGCTAGTACACCTTTCTACCACTAGGGTTATTTGTCCCCCCCCCCCCACATGCATCCACATGCATAATAAAAACGCGCTTAATTACAACCACTGTATGAATTAATTAATTAAAAAAGTTTACTCAAAAAAACTGTAAAATTGAAAAAGATTATATCTTAGCAATATTTCTTCTTGGCTCACGTGAAAAGCCTGTGCTGTTTGTTGTGCATATGTGCACAAAATACTAAATTAAAACTAAATACAAATTTTATTCACAAAGTCTGAAGGTCCCATATTTTACTCTTTATTTAACAAGTTTACGTACTGAACCCGCACGCCTGCGTACTTGCGGCCGCTCAACCAGCAAGCTTATTGTCAATTTGAGACTTTGGAGGCATTTGAGACGGTAAAATGTCGCCGTTACTTTATTATCCTACAGGTGGTACACTGTAAACAACTCACACATTTTTGTGTGTTGAGAAATAACGATAATGGTGGATGACGTAACAGATAGAGGTGCTGCTCAATGCAATTGAAGTTTTTTGTTTAATTTAATTTTAAAAATAAATGTTAAACTCTTGAATGTGAAGGTATTTTGTATTGTTTAAATGGTGCGCTTGGTTTTTAGGTGTGAAAACTAATGTTATAATGGATGGACTACTGTCCATTCATTATAACATTAGTTTTCACACCTAAAAACCA
>JAOTRS010000036.1:31422560-31447085 GCA_028565755.1 Dinotopterus cunningtoni
GTAAAATGTTTTGAACCCTGATCCTAAGCTTTTAGCCTTGCTACCTTTCCACCTGGTCTCCTGGACACACAGTATATATATATAACTATGATTACACCTCCCCTCACAATTCACTCAATTTAATATGGAATATAAATCAGTCACAAATGTTCTATTCTTTATACAAATTTTCTAATTTTGTAGGGCATATGGTTCATTTTTCACATGATTTATTTCAAAAATTATTTCATTTTCATTTTCAACTTTTTATTTTTTCACATGCAACCATATGATTGCATATTGGTTTACTTGAATTCACTTGTGCAATAATGTGAAATGCACCTTTACACGCTTTTCACATTTTCATATCATCTCTGTGCTTTAACAGCATCCCAATCAGCTGCATAGCACTATAATGCTGAGCACAGACAAGATGGAGTAGGAGAAAGTGCTCTATACTTTTGTCTCCTGCCATAAAGCAGCTGGCGTGCTATTAGCATCAGGTCGGCCCCCTGAAATTGCTTTCGCTCGGACGTGATTGGGCTGCAGAGGACAAATAACAGAGAAAGAAAGGCATGCAAGGGAAGGAGGAAGACCGAGAGAGGGAGAAAGAGACCTAAAAGAGACCGTTTCATCTTCAGGTGGATAGATTTGCCTCTTTCATGCCGGCTTTTTTGGGGCTTATTTTAGTCCTCAAAGAAGACTTTGAACATCCAGGGTCTGTATGGAAAACCCGGGACGAATGATAAGGACTGTTAGGAGACCTCCAGGCCCAGATCACGGCAAATCAAACACCATTTATTATTCACGAGAGCAGGCTGGGAGAGTAAATGAGGGCAAAATTGGGAATTCTAGTTCTAGAATGTTTTCTTTGGTTGCTTTAGTTGCAGAAGTAAACTACAGCGCATAAACAGCACAGATGTCTCTTTAATTTGTAAATCACAATTCGCATTCATAAATGTGGCTCTTTTTTTATTTCCACAAGATCACACACTGACTTCTTTGCCTTTTGAAAATGGTTCTTCTTGGAACTTTTTTTATAATTTAATCTTAAATCTTTTTGTAGCTGGGGTAAATGAAGATAAATCCAAGCAGTACTAGTGATAATGTGGGGAGAAAAGTGGTATCAGATCTTATCCACTGTCTATCCTGACATTACAAATTTTGTTTTTTAACAGGTTAAAAAAAAAACAAAAAAAAACCTCATGTTTCATGTTCCACATTTCCTGCCTGTATCTACGGTATATGGGTCTCCTCCCAACTCCCAAACTGCTTTAAGTGTGGGACAGAGTAAACGAGTGGTAACCTGTAATATGGATATGGTGTGTCACTGGGAGCAAGAGGGAATACACCCTCTATAACATGGCAGTGTGTTGCAGGTCACAATGCTCACACATGACCTGACCATTACACTCCTATGTGTTTTTTTTTGAACATCCCGTTCCAATTTCTTGACTACTGTAATACCTTGTACGTGAGCATTAATGAGGTCACTCTTCGGGCACGCTTTGTCCACAGGAGCCTTGTCATGCTGGAACAGGTTTGGAGCCATTTAAATGTCCCAGTAAATCTACAGCGTACAAAGACATCCCGTTCCGTTGTCTGCAAACAAATCCAACTTGCAAACATGCTCCCGGAACAGCACGTGTTCGTAAGTCGGGGATTATCTGTATTTACAATTTATTTATTTTATGTATATTTTTAAATATACACACAGGGTTGTGACCTATTGAGTGGTGTCATGTCCTGAAATGCAGTAAGTAAATTAAAATTGCCACAGTCTTCTGTTATAGCTGACAAAACATTTTGGTTTTTATTTTTTATTAATACACTACCCATTGAGGATTGAATAAATTTTGAGGAGACAGATTCTCACAGCATTTGAGCATAGTAACATTGTGTAACTAATTAAAAAGTTGAACGTGAACATTTCTACATGGTTTTAATGCAGTGTATTTTATTTATATAAAATTATTATCAGCATAATATGATTTTCTATTTTGATGAAAAGCATACAATATAGTTTATAAGCAATATTCATATCACCATGACCAGGAACCAGACATAACCTTGGTCACAAGGTGTTCATGAACAAATATACAAAAAGCCTATGACAAACACACTCACCTATAATCATAAAGCATGATAAATGAAGCCTGTCAATCTATGCTCAGATTTTTATTTTTACTAAAATATAAATTACAGCAAGAAGCAGCGGAACTGCACTCGAAAAAAAAAACATGCAAGCCCATGTGTTGTGTCTTCATGCTGATTGAATTAACGTAGAGAAGCATCTAGCACAGCACAAACTAATGAAATGTCACACTAGAGCTATTGCTCTGGGGCTCAGGAAGCTGAACCCACACACTATACACTCTCTGCACACCACGCACGCTGACATTGTGCATTGAGAGACCTGAAAAGAAAGGTGAGAGAGCGTCCCCAATACATTCCTGCATAGAAACTAATAAAACATGGAGCACATTCATCAGTCAGGTACGAGCGGACATTTCTATTCATGCTGCCTAATAGAATCAAGCAGCGGTTTTAGTACCGACTATTGTGCTCATGCTATATAGGAAGGTCATGTGGAAAAGTATTTTAAAAATACTGATACGCTTATTTCAAAGCTTCCAAGTGAATGCCCTTGACATCCAGGAACATTACAATCATTCCATCACATAATCATATATTTTTTTGAGTAATACTTAAGAATGTATATTTGCACTTAATTGCACATGTACAGTAATATGTAAAAGTAAGTACTCCCCCTTTTAATTTGATGTTTTTTGTGTAAAAACATTATTTTAAAAAAATCACCTGATTGTAGCAGGTTTTAGTATTAGGCAAATACAACCTCAGACAAAAAAACAACATAAGTTTTTTTTTTTTTTTACCGTACCATTATTTATTTAACAAAAACCAAGCCAAGAAGAAAATATCACGTGGGTAATACTAAGCAACCCATTATGCAACAGCTTGTAGAACAAAGTAATTATTTCCTGTATGACTTAATCAGTCTCTCACAGCGTTTTGGTCCCTTCTTATTTACAACATTGCTTCAGTTCATTGAGGTTTTTGGCCATTCACTTATACACAGCTCTCGCTACAGCATTTCAATTTGCTTGAGAGATCTGGAATTTTGACTAGGCCATTCCAAAACTTTGATTCTTTTATTTTTCAGCCATTCTAATTTAGATTTACTGGTGTGCTTCGGATCATTGTCCTGTTGCATGACCAGATTTCAACCAAGTTCTAGCTGTTGGACAGATTTGCCTCTGGAATACTCTGGTATACAGATGAGTTCATGGTTGCCTCAATGACTGCAAGTTGCCCAGGTCCTGTGGCCGCAAACAAGTCCAAATCATCACCACTCCACTCCGCTTGACAGTGGGTATGAGGTGATTCTGCTGAAATGCTGTTTGGTTTTCGCCAAACATGACGCTGGGCCTTAAGGCCAAACTCTTTTGGTCTCATGTCTCCATAGGACATTGTTCCAAAAGCCTTGTGGTTTGTTTAGATACACTTTTGCAAACCTCAGTCGTACTACATGAGAGAAGAGGCTTTCTCCTGCCAACCCTTCCAAACAAACTGTACTTGTTCAGTCTTCTTGTATTGTGCCATCATAGAATTTAACAATTAACATGCTCAGTAAGGCCTGTAAGGTCTAAGATGTACGAAACTCTTGTTATTTTTGGTATTTCTCAGTGAATCGCACACTATGACCTTGGGGTGAATGTACTGAGACGTCTACTTCTGGGAAGATTGGCAACTGTCTTAATTGCTTTTCACTGTGAATAATCTTTCTCACTGTAGAATGTTGCGCTCAAAGTTGTTTGGAAATGGTTTTATAACCCTTTCCAGATTGATATGCAGCAACAGTTGCTTCTCTAAGACCACTGCTTATGTCTTTCCCTCTTGGCATTGTGTTCACACACTTGAATGCTTCAGACCAGCAAACGGCCAAAACTTCTGCTTCTATAGAGGTCTGCAGAGCTGCTGCTGATCAGTTAAATAAGGGGTTATAATTTGCAGCACCTGGGTGCAACTTACCTTCTTAAATCCTGTGGAAGCAGTAGGGCGTACTTAGCATTGCCTGCATGTTTTTTCTTTTTGCTTCCATCTTTGTTAAATATAATGGCACATTGAAAAAAGTTCTATGTAATTGTGTTTAATACTTACTTTGTATTTAATATTAACTTTTACACATGACAGTACACATCAAGCAGGCCCCTTAGTAAGACTGCAGGACTCTGATCTGTTCTCAAGATGTTTTCTGTATTGGATTGGAATTGTCTTAGATTCACTAGCTTTCGACATCTCAGTTTTGGGCACTGGTTTTGCTGAATGTGGGCTTTATCCTGACTAAAAATTTATGAAATGCATAAACTTTGGCAAGGAGTCATTTCTTCTTTTGGAAAAGAAGCCATATCATTGGTTTGATACAAAAATGAAGACAACTTAATGATTTAAAGGGTTGGTTTTGAACAAGACGTCATTTGGAATGGATCATGAATAGACAATTTCATTAAGATTTAATCTTGACTTGACCTTAGCTTGTCCTGGCTGTAGACAAAGTCTAGACGAAAGCCCTGGCCATCAGGAAACATTTTATTGCTTTAGTGTGTAATTAATTACATGTAGTTTAAAACCAAACTATACCAAAGAGCAAAGAAACCAAACATATTGATTTTGCTCTGACTCAGGCTCGGCAAATAGCCTAATGAGTGTGAAAGTGCCCCAAGTTGACCCAAGTTTTGTTCTCATTTTTTGGCAATGTAGGAGAAAAACAGGAATCGTTACAGAACAGAAAAGAAAAGAAAGAACAACAAAGTCGGCTTAATTTAGACCCATAAACTCTTTATTTCTTTGAACCTCAAGGCCTCCACATCCCCGTTTATTACATTCAGTGTATATACATTTGGCCATGAGTGTGTACAGATATGTTCTGTTAGTGCATACACAGGAGGAAACTAACAACACATGAAGATTAGATTCAGATGAGGCAACAGTGTATGGTTGAGGGGACACACACACACACACACACACACACACACACACACAAACTGGCAAATAGAGCATCCATCTGAATAGAGCTGGGTGAAGGTATAGCATCACGCACACAACCACACACACTAGAGAACGCTTGTCTGCATGAAGATGCTCTAACAGGCACAAAGACACGGAATAAAGAACAGAGCTTTCTGATTCTCTCCTCTTCCATCTCCACATCATCATCCATCATGTCTTCCTGCTGTTCAAACTCAGACGTTCCATCACAAAACAAATCCTTTGTTTCCTGTCTGGGATAATTATTTCACAATCCTGAACATGTCAGTCTCACACACACACTTTTTTTTTTTTTTTTAACAGATTAGACTTTATGTAAAAATAACCTCCTGTTAGTATACATTCAGAACCCGTCGACGGTATAGGCCACAACTGCTGTACATCCTCAAATAACGGCAAGACACTACAGGTAAAAATGAGCATTTGGGTCAAGTCAGTCTTTTAGCTTATTAGATTTTTTTGGTCGATGATATTTATAAGGTTCCCCATGTTACTGTAATAATACAACTCAAACAAATTTTTTTTCCTTCATATTTTGTAAATCACACTAGCGAGGCACATTGAACCAGTGTTTTTCTGAAACTATTTTTCCTCTATAATCAGAACTTTAATGACAATTGTTGGATTTGCACTTTCACTAGAAAGAACGTCTTCAATGTAAAATAATCAGTTAAAATTGAACATCAATCGAAAACTACAAGGGACGTTCAAGTCAAACTGGGACTTTTGATTGTGTAGAGTAATAGAACACAGTTATGAGAGTAAAACTACCTTTAACTTCTCTATATAATCCTACATTTATGTACTTGTCACAGCGTTTCACTAGTGTTTTGACAATATTAAAGTTTTCACAGTATGCTGAAGCCATGATCAAACTGAATGCCTCATGTCTGAAACACTGGCCTCCCAGGAACTCCTTTAATGGCCCAAACATGTGGAAATTACTTGTGGAGTGAGGTCAGGACTGTAAGGGGGATGTGGCAATAACTCCAGGTGCAAGTGGTGTTGGTTAACGATTGTGTGTACGGTTCCCTCAGACAGATGCGTCTCTTCCGCAACTTATCTGTTGATTTTCAAGTATCCAAAGTTCTACTCAGTGAATGATCACGGGTACGGCCGCAGTGAGTGATGCTACAGGCACAACTTGCATTCAATGAAGTCCAGCCTTCTTTAAAACGTTTGCATGGTTTTGTTTTACGATTTCATTTCATCACAAGTCTCGGTTTTGACTTGGAGACGTTTTTTTAATTATTATTATTTTTTTTTATTAGATGAAGAATAATTAATATCTACTATTTTATTCACCTGTAGTGTCTTGATGTAACAAAAACCGAGCACTAATTCCTCCATTTTAAATCGAACAACAGTCTTTCTGTCTCTTTTTAAAAATCAGATTAGACGATCAGACAAAAAAACCTCACATCCCATCTAGGAAATCCAAGACATGCATTCTTCCCTCCTTTTCATTGAGCCCATAAGAATTACGGGAATTTGAGACACAAACCGTTGACAGGTCTGGCTGTACTACTAATCACACACACACAAAAAAACCCATAATTTCCAAGCTTCACAATGTGAGCAGATGTGAACAGTTTTCAAAATCTAAATGAATCTGACGCACTGTATGCTACTCAGAATGGTTCGTGATATGGGTTTAAAGGTTTACGAGTTTAATTAGCGACTTTCATCTCGGCTCTTCGTTATTTCCAAGGCCTGCAAGGCTACGCTTCCCTAGCAATAAAGATGATTAAATAAGGCCTTTTCATAAGCAGACTCGCCTGCTGAGAGCCTCACAATCAGGAAACAAAAGCACAAAGGAAAAAACGGGAGAAACCATTGCATATTCCGGGTTTTGGCCTGTACCACAATCAGGTCTCGTGTTCTACGTAACAGACAGAAATCTGTAACAGGGCATGATGCTGAAAACAAACAGATCAATGGCATATGCATGAGCACCATGGAATTTCTTTTTGGGAGTATGTGAGCCCCTTTTCTTTGTATACATAAAATCATATAGTCAAACACACACACACACACATACACACAGAACTGAAAAAAGAGAAAACATAAAAGGGTCTCAGTCACCTTGTCTGGGAGTAAAAGACAGCTATAATATTAATCACTCCATAATAAATTACAGTCACAGAACATTCATTTAAAGCAGAACTTTTTTCGGGGGGAAAAAAAAAGGAGAAAAAAAAATCAGTTTAACACGTGGACTGATCATTTTTCCTCACCGTGCATCTACAGTATAAGGCATGAACCGACCCACATGACGTCACTGGCATGGTGTACTAGTACAGAGGAACATTTACATACAAAGGTTGTAAAACAAGTGGGTGAGCGCGAAAGCGAGACGAACCAACTTTTGATTGAGTTTAACCAACTCTTCGTAAAGCCAAGGTACAATCTGGTGGAAATTGATGAGAGGAAAAGGGAGCCGGATCGATATCTGCAATCTTATTGTACCTTATTGATTGGCTGATGGCTGGAATTAAATTGATTTTCTGAGGTAGACAATGCAGACATATTTCATTCTCCCTAGTCAAGAAAGTCTTAAGCTTGGGGGGGTAAGGGGGCAGGGATTGAGAATAAAGTGGCTTATTTTTTATGAAACATAATTTCTTTTCATGCTTCACTTGGCAAAACAAGTGCATTTAGTCTCGAATCGAATATATAGTTTATTACCGGAACTATCTGTATTTTTAGCTCTGTTTAAATGAAGTAAATCTGTACTTTTTTTTTTTTTTTTTATGCAACTTGCACTAAGTTCAGACCAGAAAGGAAACAAAGACATTCAGGGAATTTTTCACTTCCCTAAATGTTGGTGATTTATACAACTACATAAGTCCTTCATGATACAAACCTACATAAATAATATGTGTGTGTGTGGGGGGGAGGTGTATACACCAATCAGCTATAACATTAATATCATATCCACCCAGGATTTGGGCTCCCCTTGTGCCACTGGCCCCTTGGGGTGTGGCTCCACAGGATCCCTGGTTGTGGTGCCTGACCCTAGGACGTTAAAAGCGGCGGATCCTTTGAGTGATGTGGGTTGCGGGCTGGGAACTCTGTGGATCAGACTTTTTATTTGGTGCATTCCACTGGTGGTCGAATTGATTGCCATCTGATGTAGGGGCCTTGGGTTGGGTCGGGGCCTTGGGTTGTTTGCCTGCAGGGTTCCATGTGCCCTGGACTGTGGTGCACTAGGCGTTCTTGTGCCTTTCTATTGAGGCCAGTGTTGATTTGTTCTGCCTTGGCTTTGGCAGAACGATTTCACGATTCTTTTCTGTGCCAACTCATGTATTGCCACAATTACTATAAAATCGCAAATGTTTGCATTTGAAGTCATAAAATGTTGCCATTCTTCTATAATCCTGTAGGTGGCGCACTCTAAACTATTCACATACTGTAGCACAGCATGTTGTGTCAGGAATTTTTTTTAGAATTGCTAAAAAATCTAAAAGTAAAAGTAATATAAAATCGGTACATTTGTAAAATCGTGATATTAACAGAATTGCAATACAAATAAAATCGGTACCTGGGTATCGTGATGATATCTAATACTATAACTGACATGAGAGTGAGAGAGAATGTCATCGACTCCACCCCTTTAAACTCCAAACAAGAGGGTGAATATACTTTTCTGCTTGGAAGATTTTTTTTTTTTTTAAGCCTGTCTCTTTTGGGGGTAGTTAAAAAATCTTCTTAATAACTTTATACTGTATAAGTGTTAAGAATAAAATTATTCGAAAAGGAAAAGGTGGCAAGGAAACAAACTCCATTTCGTGACATTATAACCTTTTGCTAGAGTTGTTTATATTTTCATGACTCATAAATTAAAAATAGTTCGCTTTTAAGGTTTGATATGGGAAACTATCAAATACACTTGATATACAATCAAAGCTACAAAGTCAGATGTCATGACATTCTAATGTACGTCAGGCCGGATATTGTCATAACACAAGCTTATGTCCATGAATATTGATATAATATCGATGAAATGCTTATGAGGTTTGTCTTTGTCGTCATGAACATTCAGGTCAACTTGACATCCAAACTGCTTAATGGAATGATATAAAGGCCTTTATAAACGCTTATGTCGGTTTTCAATTTGCCGCTAAATCTTTATGACCTATTATGCTTTTATGAATGTTTACACACTATAGATTTATGTCAGTTGTCATGAAGGGCTTATGCAGAGGTCAGCCTTATGAACACCACCCTTAATTAGTGTTACCGGTAATTTGTTAGATGCCAGGGAAACAGCGTAGCCGAGAATATCCGACGTGCTCATTAAATCCTACAATACATTTGCAATCGCTTAGGTTAGATGTTTAAATGATGTATCCTTTAGGGTGAAGAATATACATAATAAACGGTTCTCTTTTCATGCAACTTTGTAAGACACGGTGTTGCTAATTGTTCTTGCTAATTCAGCACTGAGAGCATGATTTTGGTACAAAATTCATCAAATTTGACATCTTTAAAACTAAATGAAACACTGAAACAAATCACATGCTAGAATCCTTTTCCGGAGGTTCAAATGAGTTGTGGTATCACGATCGGTTCAATAGTGTTAACAAAACAGCAGTTTATATGTCGTCTCGGAGTTCAGAAACGTCCACAAATGGTTTGCGTGAGATTTTATTACAGTATGCATGAGACCAAACAATCAAAGTGTGGGTGCAGGGGCAAAGCTCAGGGTTTTAAGTCCATATGAACAGTAAATGTCAGCAGAAAGGGATAAGGGTGTGCATTAGAGCTGCTGGAAAACATATTATTTACAGATTAGTCTGCTTTGTGTGGTCAGTATGGTCTCCATAATCCACTGAGCTGAAGGTACGACTCTGCGCAAATTAAAAGACTTGAGATCTGACACCCCACATCAGTGGGAAAGTGAGCGCTTTCTTTTTTTTTTTTTTTTAAAGCCTCTAAAGTCATCCAGTCTTTGCTGGAGAGTGTTCCAGTAGCATTGTGTACAAGGAGCGGTTCACAAAGGCTTAACAGACACCGTATCAGTCATCGAACATTAGAAGACGCTGTTGTAAATGCAGATGATGGATGTTCAATCCCTCTGTAACAGGCATCTACAAGCAATCAACTTCCAGACAGGAGGCTAAAGTGTCCGGATGGCCACGGGGTACAGGAGGGACATGTGCTCGGCTCCTTTGATTGGCAGCTTGCGGCTGGAGTAGAAGTTGATGATCTCCGGCACGCTGTCGAACAGGCAGCTGTTCTGGCCCAGGATGTACTTGTTGTCTTTGGTTCGCGACAGCTTCATATGCATGAAACCCTGGCTGCTCCTGGAGGGAACATAAAAAATGCACAATGACACAAAAGGAAGGAGGGAAGAGAAGGCACATTAAAAAAGGTTAAGAGGCAATAAAGAATAGCCGGTGATTAGATCTTGGCAGATAGACATGCTTGAGGAATTGCAGCTTATTTGCAAACAGGTTGCATATTGTGAAAGGTAGATTTAATTTAAAACGTTAAGGCAAACGCTCTCTTGGCTGCTAAATGTAAAATACTAATTACAACCTCATCCAGTGCATACTCATGAGGAAGAAAGAGCTGCATACTGATTTAATTCTTTGGGTGCTTGTAAATTAAAAATGGTCCATTTCTTAAAGGGAAAATACAGAATACAGAATATTACAGAACAAGGACTTTTATTGTAGTACTGATTATTTGGAAAAAATTATAATACTACAATAATTATTTTTTTCTGAGGAAAAAACAAAACTGTTTACCAAAAACTCACTTTTAAAGCGAGCCACATTCCTAAATTTGATTCTTCATTCACTACAATTATCACATCGTAGGAGATCTTATGGAGACTCTCAGGAAAATAATTGTGGCTAACTAAACAAATGTGAAACGTAGTCATCAATTCTGGTTATTTAAAGTTGGATAATAGCAGTTTGCAGTGGTTTGCAGGCTTCATAGGGGTTTCATGCATCTTCATAAAGTATCTTCCATCCATCCATCCATCCATCCATCCAAGCACAGAGAAAACATGCAAACTCCATGCACATGGACCCCGGCCCTGAACCCGGGCTCTGGAGTTGCAAGGCGACTGTGCTAACCACTAAGCCGCCATAATCTATCATAGAATCCATAAATAGGCCTTATTTCTTGTTTATTGCTGATGTGTCCAATTTTGAGCTCTTACTACTGGAGCAAACCTATTCAAATGCCTAAATCCAATCATGTGCGCATCATGTAAACTACTAAATAAAATAGACCCCAATTACAATTACATTTTAACTAAACTGACCTTCTTTCTTTTCTATTTTCTCAACACAGAAACACCTTGCTATTTGACTTCTTTTTTTAAACGTTGTCTAAAACCTTTAGCTCAGGTTAAGGAGTTGAAGCAACACTGGGAAAATGTGCGACTTGATGAGGAAATCAAGTCCTTCCCAAACCCCCTAATAACCTGAACTCTTGTGAATAATACACAAATATCGGAGAATAACATGGTACCGGATGCTTTGGCTGCTGAATTATACTGATTTGGTCCTTCATTGTAGTCCTCCATCTATAAGGCAGATATGATTACGGTGTTGTGTGGTCCCTGGGAATGCGCAGTAGGTTTTAAGTGAATGAAAAATGTCACTGAGGGAAAGCCATTTGCTGGCTGGGGCTAACGCTGCGAGCGAGGCGTTCATGACACCGGCACTTGATCACCGAGATAGCAGAAAAACACCAGCAGTAAGAAAAGGTCCCGAGCAGTCTATTTATCAGTGTGCAGCTTTAAAAAGGAAGAAAAAAGTCTAACAGCATATACTGAACATAGCTATTGCGAGAAGGAGCTGACGGATGAAGGGATTTTAACCTTTATCCACCAGACACGGAGAAACAGTAAACAGCACTTATTTATGCATGTGCGTGCATCTGAGACAAAGACAGCAACACTACTCCAATCCCCTCATGCACTATTAATATTGAATTAGAGGTCAGTGCGTCCCTGACGTATTTCCTAATTACATTTGCAAAAAAAAAAAGAAAAAAAAGAAAAGGTTGCAGGGTCTCAGAAGTAAAGCTGGGTGACACCTAGAAAAAGGCAGTGCTGCTTGGAGGGAACGCTACATACGGTACACTGTGTCGTGCTTGTTAAATATAGCAAGGCCTTAATTACATGCATGCTCCTAAGAATAAGGTGCTTTACAGAAATGCCATTTCTATAAACACTGCCACTGAAACTTTGGCGTTCTACAGCAGGGTTTGGATGCCCTTTAAAATCTAAAAGTGACCAGTGTTTTTATTGCATCAGTTAGTAAGAATTTGCTTCGTTATGTTAGAAATCATTTCCCTATTCCTACTCTCTATCTTAATATGTATTTGTGAATGGATGAATACCAGCGACCAGAATTTTAAGACATTTCTCTGGAATGAGACAAGTAATCAATACAAACATCGCAACTTCTTATAGGCAGAAATGCAATTTTACAGCAGAGTCTACATGGTGGAAATTTGTTATGGGATGTTACTCAATAAGGATCTTTACATAGTCCCAAATATTCCAGATGTTACCACCTTATTTTGAATACCCTAATGGAACTGAGAGGTAGACCTTTAGACCTTTTGATAATCCTTTATCCATCATCGTAACCTATCTGTGCATGTTTTTGCGCCATGCGGTCATGACATTAATAATTTAGCTTTCATTGCTGATCCATAAACTCTGTGACAACATCTCTCTCGCACCAGTCTTTACTTTGGACTTTCACTGGGTTTCTGGCTGAGGAATGAGCACTGATTGACTCGCCATTTCATACATAGTAAAGCATCTAACCAATCACAGACGAGACTGAATTCTTGTAACCAATCATAACGCAGAAAGCAGGATTTATTTAGTTTTATGCAAGCCTAGCCTAACCTCGAAATTGGAACAAAAAATGCTTGTTTTTTTTTGCTTCTTTTTCTGTTATACTTCCATCTGATTAAACACTTCACAGCGGACAGAACCAGTTTGCACATGTCATTAGCACAAGTTATATTCTGATTAAATGTTTTGGGCATGCAAACTCACATCTTAATTACTTCAGTGTCTACGTTAAACAGTTAATTTAGAATCTCTAATCATTATTGGATTGAAGAATTTCAATATTTCAATATTTTCCATGTAAATGGAGCTAATCAGTGTTGTCATTCGTCATTAAAAGAATAATCTTTGTGTATTTAAGAAAACCATGGCCAAGAATTTCTACATATTTACTTGTACTGAAAAAATAACGTCAAAATGAAAGACTGAAGTTGAATTGCACAAATGAATGTTTAAAGTGCTCTACTATGTAATGCAACATGAAAACAGGTTTCATTACAACTGATATGTATAGGTATGGTACGTAATGAGACAGTCGTGATGTACGTTATGTACTTTTTGACTTCTGAACCCTAAGGTATTTTTTAAATCAAGTTATGTGATTAAAATATTTGTTAAAAATCAGACAATTCTGTGGTCCATTTTAATGTCTGTCTTAATGCAAAAAAAGATACAAAGAGGTAAACCTTATTGTAAATTCAACAACTGGCACCCTGCTGCTGATTATGTTTCTACAAGAATATCTTAATAAAGGTTTATCTCAAAATAATAAGTATATATATTCAAACTTTCAATTGGTAATGGATTCTGATAATTTTTATCACTTTATTTTGTTCCATATTAAAAAACTAACAAAAAAAACCCCACTGCTGAACACTGAAATGTGAACCACAGCACAATACCTCATCATAATGCATGGCACGGCACATGCTGATGGCTTCGAGGTGACATAAATATTTCAGCAGCCTCAGATATGAAGCATTTACACCTAAAGGTCCCTGTTCATGTAATACCTCTTTGTCTAGGGTCCTGCTCCTGCTTGAGTCTGCTGAGAGCATCTATATGATCTGCTATTACAGTACTCTGAAGTCAGACCTTCCATGAAATATAAATAAACTCCTCCATCACCTCCACTCATTTATTCTGATCCCTCCCTCTGGTTCGCTTCATTAGCCGGCCATCATTAACCGTGGCTTCATCATCGTTAAAGGAAACGAGAGTCCATTCCGGCAACCCCCAGCTCTCCATGAGGCTCTTAAACTTGTCCAGTGGAGGCAAAACTACTTTACGAGTAAATGCACTAGCGCTGATTAATCTCACCATCATGGCAGAAAGAGGAACATGGTCTTAAAAAGAGGCCGAGAAAAAAAACCTCGCAATACTTCATTATGGAGCTTTTTCTTAGTGGCAGACTTGTATCTGATTATATCTAATCCCCTGAAGGCTGCGAGTGGCCGTGTGCCAGCTTATCTCATCGGAGAAGCGCAAACAAAGCGAAAACGCAATTTATCAGGACAGCTGAGATGGGAGATTCTTGATGGAGTGTTCTTGACGAAACTGGTGGCATTATCATTGTGTCCTTAAATTGGGTTTGGTTATTTCTGACCTAGGATTCATTTCACATGTGGGATTTAGATAAAGGGTCACTGCAGTACATGGTGTTGACTCGTATCTTGTGAAACAGATGACTTACAATTGCCATTGGCTATATGTAAGGAGTAAAACATCATAGGGCATTCTGGTATATGAAACTAATCAATAATCAGTTACCTCCGTAGAGCTGATTATGTTCTCATATTAGCGTGTGTTTTATTACTATTATTATACCAGTGATTTGTCAAGAAAACCTAAATAAACATCTTATTACATTAACAAATGAACACATCGTAAATGTAATGTAAACTTTATGAAGTTTCCACTATACAACTAAATGTACAAGCTGTGATTTGCTAAAAAAGAATCTGACTAATCAGATGTGCAAGAACTAGAGAAAGCAAGGCGAACAACATATCCTCTCTATGTTTAGTATCTATGGCTATTTATTCTATAGTTAATTATATGGAAAATTACTTCTGCACCCATTTGAGGGCTATGACTAGATGGTGAATGAATTGATGCTTGTGTATGCTGAGGTTTTAACAGCATTTCCAAATTTATCTTAGCATGCACTTTAGAAAATCTACCACCCGATGGCAATGAACTGGCCTACTGCTGAAATGCTAGCCTCCCTAGAACTCATTTTAGAAAACATGCAAGTGGTGCGGTGGACCGATGAGATTGTGCACTGCCCTGCGGCTTTTAGTGACCAAACCAGGCCATTCTCCATTAAAGGAAAGGGCCATTAAATGAGTTCCTAGGAGGCTAGCGTTTCAGCAGTGACGATAGCATAAAACAGGTAGTCCGACCATGGATCTGGCATTCTGAGAAAACCTTCGACATTGATAGTATAGAAGAATGATAGTATCTTGCCAGGGCCCTATGTTTTCCAGCGTCCTATATCACCAGGACCCTAGGTTCCCTAGTTAATTTTTGTGTTAACACACAATAAATCTCATATTCTGTTCGAGACATGTGTTACCCACTGGAAAGTAAAATATTTCCTGAATATTATCCAGTTTATTTAATTGCAAAAAGGCTCATGTGTTTTTTCGAGGTTTCTAGTAGAATTTCATAAACTGTCAAAAAAAAATTGCAAAATGTATAGGACCCTGGAAACACCGGCAACAAGGGAACATGGGACCCTAGAAATGGGGAACATAGGGGTCTGAGAACATAGGACCCTTTGTCATATTCCCATTACTGTATGTGCCATATAAATCTGGGGACCATAAGGCTCTGGAAAGAAGAGACGACCCCAATGCTATACTGTACAAGCACTACTAAAACACTGTTTCTACTCTCATTGTCTGTGTTCTGTTTTCCTGCACAATCAAAAAGTCCCGAGTTTGATCTGAATGCCTCTCATAATTACAAATAGTTAAAATGTTCAATATGCTGCTCTTAAAAATGGGAATTATTAGCAAATTTCTAATGAAGAATAAATTCAATTTGCAGTTATCGGGAAATAATCAACTTTTGAACACTAGTAACCTTCTTATCGGGTTGCATCACACCATCATTTTGTTGTTTATTTTTTCCCCCACCTCTTCATGCTTTATTCCTTATATAACCAACCCGTACCCTTTGCAAAAGTGGAACATTATGATTGTCAGTCCCACTCCTGACCATTTAAGTATTTCTTCTATAATATCAGATAGATAAAAACCTCTCCATAGAATACAAAAGAGCACCTGGCAGCAGGACATGCTGTTGTTCTGTATTGCATTACTCACTACATTTATGAGCAAAGAAAATGGTGCACGCTGACAAACTGTCACTTACGAGTTGACCTGATAACTGTAGTTCTACAAGAAAATGCACTGGGAGTCAGAAGCGGTGATGCTTTAAAAAAAAAAAAAAAAAGACGGCAGTAGAACCTCTTCCATATCCCTTCCTTATATAACGCACTTATTGAACTCTGTTTGTATTCACACCATTTTTATGGTATTACAACGCTCAGGATCTTCACCTTTACGTCTAACTTACTTCAATAAATAAAGAGCTTTATAAAGCAAAGGACCGTATATCCGTACACGCAAGGAGATTATGTGATTAAAAGACTTTGTCTTGTGTGAATAAAACATCCCTTTCCTTAGTAGGGGATAAAACGGGACTCCGCGTGTGACACTGAAAGCCCTCATCTTAATGCACGGCACATGTTGATGTCTCGGAAGTGACATTAATATTTCAGCAGGCTGAGATATAACGCATTTACACCTGAAGGTCCCATGTGCATGTACTGTGTATTCATGTAGAGCAAAGTGATGATACAGACGTACTGCAGATGAATTATGAAATAAATAAACTTCTCCATCACCTGCATCCATTAATCCTCATCCCTCGACTGACTCGCTTCATTAGACGGCCACCATTAATCTGAGCTTTCATCATCATTACAGGAGATGAAAGCAAACTACAAGCTTACATAAAGCCAAAGTTTATTTCTTTTTCTTTCTTTTCACTTGTTTTTTTTAAACTCTACTCCTCCTCCTTCTTTTCATCTCTATGTTGTGTCTGTACAGCCACTGTAAAGGTTACTAAGACATAACACGATAAGACAGGAGTAGAGTTTTATAAATAAACTTTGCCTCTTTCTGTCTATGTTTATTTTTCAAGCTCTCTCTCCCTGCTTATTTTCATCATTACGTTGCATCTCTACACCCATAAGTAAGGGTAAATAAGACGTTAGACAAGGGTCAAACTCAGGACGGCATGTCTCCCTGATTGTGACACTACTTTACGGTCGTCCCGGTCTTTCATTTCAGTCCAATAGAAATAGCATAGGTCATACCAAGTATTTAGTCTTAGACCATATACAGTATTGTGTGTTACTGTATATATGGTCCTAGGTTGTGTGTAGTTACGTGTTAGATCATATCTGACGAATGATATTGGTGTACTGTATAGATGTGTTTTCTGGCACATGACCACTACGAAATATTGATCCGGCTAAGGGCCTTCAAATTTTAATAAGTCATTTATTGACATTTATTTGACCTAAATAAACACAGATATTTAAAGAAATATATTTTTTTCATCCTGATTTTTTATATCAGGATGAAAAAAATCCTGATATAAAAAAATCACATATGGATTTACTGTATGTTAATACTGTAAGCATATACACAATATAATATTCATTCATCGTCTATACCACTTTATCCTGTATACAGGGTTGCGGGGGCCTGGAACCTATCCCAGGAGACTTAAAGCACAAGGCAGGGAAGACCCTGGACATTAATGTCAATTCCTCACACACACACAATGGGCACTTTGGGAACGCCATTTACTCTAATCTGCATGCCTTTGTACTGTGGGAGGAAACCAGAGTACCTGGAGGAAACCCACCAAGCACGGGGAGAACATGCAAACTTCATGCACACAGACCCAAGGTGGGAATCGAACCCTAGACTTTGGAGGCGCAGAGCAATAAGTGGCACCGTGCTGCGTATACATATACACGGTTTTGTGTATATATTTTCTGTATGTATGTTTTATAGTTTTTTTCCCTCTTTAAGAGCAATGGTCTGTAAATGCAGCTATATAAAACATATTTTTGTATACTGTGTGTAATGAGATAAAAATGTAAGTCACTCTGGATTATGCCAAAAGCCTAAATGTGATGTATAATTTTTTTCTTATATTATATTAAATGAAACAACTGCCCTTTAGATGATACAAGCATTTTTTCTTTTCACAATACAAAAGAGAGAAATAAATCTAAATTATCACCCATGGAAATTTCATATTCACTTTTTCTTGTATTCTTCCTTCCTTTCTTCCCTCCATGCATCCATACATCCATCTTTCTTGCCTTTCTTTTTCAGATTATTGATGGCATTAGCATTCATCAACAAGAGTTCCACCAATACCAATATAAAACCTTGTCAGAATTTCAGAATAAGAAGACAACTCAAACATGAAACTCAATAAACACTTTGACCTGCATTCTCATTGTTAAGGTAGGCGTCTCTCCTCCAAACCCCCACCATGTCTGCCCAGTGACTGAATTAAAGGTGACTCTCTTAAAGGTGACCATGTCTGTTTTAGGTCACAGTAAAGGTCCAAACTACCCAGGGGGCCGTCAGCTTCCTGCACAAGAGACAGCGCCTGGTGCGAGTGGGTGTGGCGAGAGTATGAAGTCATGTCAGCATAAAATATAAAATTGGCATAGGAACAATTAAGATTCACTAAAAGCTGTGCGAAAGATGGTGAAACCTTTTCACAAGAAAAAAAAATCAAAGGTGCGGAAAACTATGAAGCGAGGTAGAACATCAAACAATTACAGCTGAACTGTTAAAAAACTATTTCGGCAAAATGAGGTCTAACATCTTTAGTAGATCAACCAAGACACATTGAGCTTTGCTCTAAAGTTACAAGGCTAATGTTTCTGACAATTAAAGAAAGATTACAGCCTGCAGTTTCGCATTGTGCAAAATATTTGAATAATCATGGACCATCATATACCTCAAACTTGTGGGGTTTTTTTTCCTTACACTGTCTGACACATTCTAAGCTATAAAACATTTAAGGCAACTGCCATCCACATGAACCTGACTGTTGGAACAAAAAGTGCAGAATATCTGAGACAGACACTGCTGAGTGTGAAAGGACAGAGTACAGTGCAGGGTTTCTGGATTGCTGCTCTTACTTGAGAGAGAGGGAGAAGTCGTTCTTGCTGGTCTCGCTGTTTCTCACTAGGTAACTGGCCTCTTTACACAACCTCAGCAATGATTCAGCGTCCGTTCGACTGATTGCTCCGTGATACCAGCTGGGAGATGAGTAGGAAAAAGTAAAAGAGAGAGAGAGAACGAGAGTGGGAAAGAAGGAGAGAGAGAGAGAGAGAGAGAGAGAGAGAGAACCAAGGTAAGAATGTGTCCATAGGAGTACATTTATAATAAAACATGTAATTAACTATTGTTATTATTCACATTATTATAAAAAATACACCTGATTATATAAAAAGAAGTATGATATATACAAAATATATGTATATTTGATGCATCACAAGTACAGTATTGTCTTTAAAACTTTATAGCATCAAAAACAAAGAAGTTCAGCCAAAATGTTGTCATGGTATATATGGTGTTTTCGAAATGAAAATGAACAGAATTGTTCAATTTAACTTAATTCATATGGCATCAGGCACTCTTTAGAAATTCAGATTTAAACCTGAAGGAGCAAGCTTAAGGCAATTATTTCAGGAAATAACATTGGGAGGAAACCCTATGAGGAGCATATCCTACTGTGAAGTGTAGGAAGTGTACTGTGACATTATCAGTTGACAGAGTAACCACACTACCAGTTCTCCTCTTTGTGCCCTTTAAGGTGCTGTCAGGAACACTAAGAGAAGGAATGGTGGTCAAAACAAGTCCTTCTCCTTGTGGGTCACTTAGAGTGTAATAAAGTAATACATGTAAACGCTAATAATCTTGGAGACCTTCAGTCATCAATCTGATGTGTTTAACGATGAGTTTCACGCTTCATAATGAAGCACATCAGATGAGTGTCAAAACGGATTACAACACAAATCCATGTCGTAATTCCCTGGGTAAGCTTTAGGGAATGTTTTCAGGAACGTGACATGTTTTATGACTTGGACTTTCTACCGAAATGAGGTTTTTTTAAAAATATATCTTCAGCAAAGAAGCAACGACTACAACTTTACAACTGTAACAATTCAAACCTTTCTCGTACGAGTTCTAGTTATAAGTTTCAGTACAGGTTGCTGACCTAAATGGTTTCCTGAACTATTCTACACACACAGTTCACACACTAAGTACTACACAGTTCCTGGGCTATAATAATGATTATGTAAGATAACATAACTATGCATCAAATATACTGGTGTAATGATCTGACAATTTAAAAAGATGCATCAATTTTAAATTATAAATATCTTATGACTATATAAATAAAAGAAAGGCTTTGTCTGTACGTTGGTAAGAACTCGCTCTTTCAATGATATCTTTATGTTTCATACATTGGAGCACCCAAAACCAGTCAAAATTTGTCTGTTCAGCCAGATTTTGTCACAGTATGATGCAAAACTGGCTAGACAGAATTTATTGTAACTTTGCCAGTCCTTCGGGATTTGCCTGAAGTTAAACCTGCTTCATAAATTAAATCAAAATGTGAAGTAGAAGGGAAGTTAAGGGTAGTTATGTAGATTATAAACCGCAAGTTTTGACAGCGTACTGCGCATGCGCCAAAATCTGGGCGCGTCTTCAATCAACGGCTGAACAGAATTTAATGAAAATTTTGCAGTACTTACTAAATTTCTGCCTGAAGTTTAACCTGCAAATGTTATGAACAGTTATGTGCCGGATTTACTTTAAAAATTAGCTACTAATAAGCTACTTGGTAAAGTGCTCGCCCTATTATACGGAGATAGCGAGTTCAATTCACGGGTGATGCTGTAGCCTCCCGCAGCCGTAGGCCTGGACAGAGTTGATTGGCTGAGCTCTCTGAGCGGGGTGGGATGGGATTCACTTAGCGCTCTCACATCGATCGCGGCTCTACAGCCAATGATGAGCGTCTGTGAGCTCAGGCAAGCGGAAGGAGCGGATAGCGCTGTCCTCCGAGTGTGTTAAGCTGCTCCCAATGGTTTGTGAGCGAGAGAGTCACGTGATTCGTAGGAAATATGTGATATTCTTCAGGCCTCCCTGATTGAGTAGTAACCTTGATGTGGGAGACCCCTAGTGATGGATAGGAATTGGATATGACTAAAATGAATTAAGGAGAAAACCAGGGAACCCCACCCGCCCAAAAAACAGAAAAGCTAAACTGAATATTTTTACTGGATTCACTTAATATTTTGGCCCGCTGAAATAACAGCGCTAAAGTACTGTAGTAAAAGAGAATTTTAACATGCTGGAGTCATTTTAAGGAAAAACTTCATCATTATCTGTGAATATACTGTAAGTGAATTTTAATCTTTATCTGAGATACTTTTTTTGATTTCTCATCTGTTATTCACTCTCCGATTACAGAACAGGGAGTGTCTTTGGCTGACGATGAAAAAAGTAAAACAAGCAGAAACAAGATGTAAGATACGCAACCTAACGAAATTTAAGTTATTTGTATTAATAAGTTAGGCAGAGAGTTTTGCCATACAGAAAGACATGCAAACATATATATGGGCTTCAACCTGATGCTATATATTTTTTTTTATTTACTCCCATAATAGTAGAGTATAATAAAATTTTGCATCACTTCTGTAATATTTTCATATTGAATCCTATTTAAAAATTGAATCGTCGTCTCAGTGTAAATGCATTTTCTTTTAAAATACGTTTCCAAAACACAGAGCCTTAATCTCGCACACACTCACAACTGGCTCTCCAGTGGCATGGTGGGGTCGATGCGCTCGCCCAGCATCGGCATACACTGCTCCACTGAACTCATCTTTACGTTGACTAGGCAGCCACTGGAGTGACGCTGGGGAGGCCTCGATTTCCCGTCTTTCGTCGGAGACATCCTGCCCTTCTCCGCCCCCTCGAATTGGACTGCAGAACAAACACAAACACATACGAGGTCATCGTGACAGCACAGATGCCAACATCTGTCTCACTCAGTAGAAGCTTTGTACATGAACGATTTTTCTAAATTGTGGCTTTCTTGGATAATTTGCCAATAAACTGGTTATTTTGATTGAAGCACAGTTCTGAAAAGGTAGAAAATTAAGCATTGTACTTGTAATGTTCTGCACAGTAATTGCACCATGCGCAATTACATAAAAGGTAAATCATGTGGACCATAAATATCAAAGAAGCATCTCATTTATGTTGTTTAATCACATTTTATTGGTTCTGTGGTCATAAACAGAATGAACTGAATGAGATCACATAGTTTTTCCTGTATTTTTTTTTTTCACTAGCCAGCTACACTCTAAGTGCTGATGTTGAAGTGTAGGGACAATCTAATAATTTTGATTCATATACATTTTCTCACATTTCATACACATTTCTATAATTTTTTTTTGATTCTGTAAATCTGCTTTGCGACAATGACCATTGTTAAAAACGCTATACAAATAAAACTGAATCGAATTGTAATTGGAGAAGAAAAAGAAGTGTAAATCTGAAACAAAGTGTTACAAATGTGTTATTTGAATTATTTTTAATCGAAATATCATGGAAGTATTTTACCCATTATGCTCATTAACATTACTGGTGGCACGTCTTGTAGAGTGCCTTAAATAACTACATCAAATTCAATCTGAGAAAGTTATGATTGATGATTTTAATTCTACTGTCCATACAGTGATTTTAGTTCCTATTTTCTCATCCATCCCAGAATTAATTCCTGGCGGCAACACCTCTGTAACATTTTTCACCCTAAGTGAAACGCACCAAGACATCAGCTCTGTTTCTTTAGTCATTTTATAAGGTTTGATCAGCACTGCCATGGTGTCTTTTCAACAAACTCTGATATGATGACACTACGAGAAATAGCAATGTTTGCAGGTGTAAACTGGGAAATAAATCTACACAGGATCTGGGATACTATCCAAATAGGAATACACAGAAACGCTGAGAAAATGCTTCATTTCTTTTTCTCAGGTCATTGTCAGAAATCGTAGGCAGCCAGGAACACTGAGTCAGACGTGCTTTCAGCCAAACAGAAAAAATATATATATAAGGTAAGGATATGCATAGACATAAATGCAATAAAGGTTATGAATACATTAGCATTAATATACCTAGAGTACATTAAAGAAGCAGTTTACAAGTCCACTGTATAATAAAACTCGAGTTGCCTTTTAAGAAAAAGAAGCACAGCTAAGCAGCTTCGGTCTGACTGCAGGTAGCAATATGTCTGGCCTTTAGAAATGTAAAAAAAAAATCTACATACATAAAAGTAAGGTTTTAACCATCAATGACAGGTACTTAGGCTAGTGTAAAGAAATTAAACTGGCCCATTTCATTGCAATATAACAAATTGGACTATTCATTTACTTATTTGTCATTATCACGGATAAAGAAAACATTTACAATGCAATATGCAGCTTTTTAAATTTTAAATTGTTGAAAATTAAACAATCTAGTTGGGCGTTTTTTTTTTTTCAGTGTTTTATCACTAAAATAGTGTTGCTGTAGCTACACTGAAACAACATGCTATATCTGCTCATTTGCTGTGTTGCCACTCCAGCAGGGGGCATCATACAGTAGAGATTTACACCGATCTATTTCCACTCTTTCTCACTGGGCTATAAAAAAAATGACACAGACAGCACTGGCATGGACTGTCACACTCTCTCTGTCTATCCATCACATAGAGAGAGAGAGAGACACACACGCACACACACACACACACACACACACACACACATGTACACACAAACAGACTCAATGCCTTTCTGTTCCACGGTGCTTTGAAGAGCAGCAGCTTGATACAAAAGAAAAGAAGAGGAATCAATCGGACACCTCTGTGTACACATGCCACAGAGAGAGAAAGAGAGAGAGAGAGAGAGAGAGAGAGAGAGAAACAAGGGCAGGAAAAAAAAATGTTGCTGTTTAATCATTGAGCATGCTCTCGCCAGTCGTCAAGGTTAAAAGCGTCCCACAGGCCCCAGGGGTGTGTGTACAGTGAGCAGGTGTGTGATAGCGTAGGCTGTAGATCTGGCCTGGCGCTACCTGAGATAGATATGGGAACATAGTGTGGAAGAATAGCCACTAAGCACACTTCTGCTTGTAAATGCTCTCTTATCTCCCATCCGGCATGAGAACTAATACCAGCTGTCCAACACTTGACGACTCCTAACACACAAACACACTCACTCATTGTGCTTAGAAATTCCCAAAATCTTGATGTACAGGACGGTGCAAAAGCCTTGAGCCACCCCGCATTCCGAAATATTAAACTAAATTAAGTTATATAGATTCAATTAATTACAAAAATGAGTAAAAATGTTTTAGTGACAGGCTGCCTATATATACAGTACTGTACTAAAGTCTTAGGCACCAGATTATATGCTGTACCAATTTTGTTACATTATGTCTGCATAATTATGTACAAAATCATTCAGTATTTCCATAAAT
>JAOTRS010000036.1:31467453-31478396 GCA_028565755.1 Dinotopterus cunningtoni
GGGGGGGGGGCGGGGGGGGGGGGGGGGGGGGGGGGGGGCGGGTCAGTATTTCAGGAGGGTTAAATAGTAGGGACGGGAATCACCAGGGACCTCCTGATACGATATTATCACAATTCCCAGGTGACGATTCGATTTGTATTGCAATTCTCCAAGTGTCTTGGATTTTCTAAATATCCTGATTCTATATAATTTTTTTTCTACCACACAGGATACTGTGCTGTGTAAATAGCTTAGAGTGCACCACCTGCAGGACTTTAAAGCAACACCAACATCATCCCACTTCAAATGCAAATAAATCCAAATTCAAATAAAATCTCCATAATTTTTGACTCAGTGTAGTGATACAAGAATCACGATATGTAACTGAATCGATTCACCCCATCTCTATTAAAGAATAACCTGGAAGGATAGTGCTGAACCGCCAACTTTGTGAAAGAAATAATAATTAAAAAAAAGAATGGAGATCAAAAAAATGCTTGGTGAAAGTGCATTAAAAATAGACAGTAGAAATCGCAACTATGCTAAACAGTGAAAGTTGAAAGGTATAGTATTTCCACATGCATAGTGCAACAAGAACTCACAGGATTGGGACTAAACGGCTGTGTAGTCATAAGAAAACAACTGAGGCTAATCAATAAAAGCACTCAATTTGCCATGAAGCATAAAGATTTAGATTTGCAATGAAAAAAAGTTCCGATTTGGCAATAAAATGAAGTCAGCTGATGACCTGAATGTATTAAATGACCAGGTTATAACATAGATGGATTTTTTTTTTTCTCCTGGTGGAACTGACATATTCCATGACTTTTTCTTTTTTGGTTTTTGGAGGTTTTGACAGCATGAGGAACCAAAGGTCAAATATAAGACGATATATATAACAACTGACACAAACCTGCATAAACATCTACTACATCATATTTATGTAGCCACTAGTCAGACATCAAGAAACAGTTTTTGTTCATAACACAACCCTTTAGCTTATTGAATTTCTGGTAACTGGGATGAATTTCAGCAGCTGAACTCAAGCGTCACTCGTAATTCTGTTTATAAGAATTCTTATAAATTCGTGCATTATTCTTTACTCCAAACTAAAGTAGGGATTGATGTGTGACAAGCCCCTGCTATCTCCAATGACATCTAAAGTTGATGGCATTTGGATGTAATTTATTTTAAAGTGTCATAACGCAGCTCTATGTCAACAATAACTTCGATGTTACGTCAACCTGACATCTTTATGGCAGTTTACATCTGTTGGAATAAAACTTTATAGATGTTTTTGTAGGTTTTACAGTACATCAGTTTCTTTGAATGGCTCATGCAGCTGTCATATAGTCTTAAAAATACCAAACTGAAAAAAAAAAAAAAAACACCAGCCTTCCACTAATCCAGATTGAATTATACTGTACTCTGGCTCGTTTGATTCAAATTAGACAACCTAATTCTTCATGGCTGAATTTGTGTCACACTGTTAATAGGATGCGTACTTATTTCATGCTTGGTTAAACCACTTGGATGAGGAGTGGTGGTTATAGTTGTGTATACAGTAATGCTCCATTATCATCGATAAATCTCTCAACATTTGACATTTTGATATTTTCATGTTGTATTCTTTCTCTCTTTTTTTCGAAAGAAAAATGCAACAGACCAACCATGTTGTCTATAAACGTTTTGTGTGAATATGTGTGTATTTCTTCATTTTTCATGATGTTTGCAGGGATGGATAGGGGCAGGATTATAGCTGTTAAAGTGTGTGTGGGAAGATAAGGTTTCATTAGTCACCGTAGTCCAAAGCCAGAGGGATCGACACTATCCTGTGAGAGATGATAGAAGGCTATTAGCAAGGTTATCACCGAACAACAGCAAGGCCAAGAGAAAAATTGAAATTCCCTAAGCACCCAGGTTTGGGATGTCGTTTGGAAATTCTTTAATCTCATCCGTTACAGCCTTCCAGCAGAGGCACAGAGCTGCTAACAAGGACACGTATTAAATTGAAGGTAAAGAAGCAGAAAACTAATATTTTCTCCCATCTCGATTAATTGGTAATCTAGAAGGATAATTCTGAACCATCATTTATTTTGTGGAGGAAATAAAAAAGAATTGAGATCAAATAACTGCTCGGTTAATCTGGCTTGTAAAAGCTATAGTATATTAGTCACTGAGAGCTGAAAGTACAACAATACTGTTTCCGCATGAAACAAGAACTCAGAGGATTGGGACTAAACAGCTGTGTAGTCATAAGAAACCCATTTGCTAGGGAGCATAAAGAGCTGCAATGGATAAAGGTCATGTGGTCTGATGAGACCAGATCGACCTTATTCGAGAATGATGGCTCAGAGAATCAGGGTCGGAATTGAAGCGCATGTCAGGAACGGGACAGCTAATGGCCCGAATGTACTGAATGACCAGGTTATCTCATTGATGAATTTTTTCTCCCCTGATGGCAAAAGAAGGAGAAATTCTCAGAGTGGCAAGATTTTGGATGTCGTTTTAAGACGAAATTCTACAATCACATCCGTTACAGCCTTACAGCATAGGCACAGAGCTAACTAGAACACATATTAAATCGAAGGTAAAAAAAAACTGGTATAAAATATAGTAAACTGGTTTTGTTTTCTTCCACTGAGATCTACGAGCACATAGACGAACTGATCACCTGAGACCATCAAGCCGCCAAATGCTTCATCTTAAACCTGAAGTTCAGTAGTGTAATCACGACTTTCAAAAAACCCTTTTACACTTGTGAGCAGCACCAACAGCTTCCCTATAGACCAGAGGTCTTCAACTCCAGTCCTGAAGGGCCAGTGTCCAACACAGTTTGGTGATTCTTCTTTTCAAACACAGCTGATTCAACTAATCTGTAATTACTACAGTAGTTTCAGTGAGTATGTTTGGATGTTGGTGAATTACAAACTGTGCTGGTCACTGGCCCTCCAGGACTGGAGTCGAAGATCCCTGCTAAAGACAATGGCACCTTTGGGTACCTCTTATACCACAAGGTTTAGAAGTATTCAAGGAACAAAGATTAATTTTCATCTGATTTCAGGATTATGTTCCTGAGAATAAAAGAAGGTTGCTGTGGAATTGTAATACTATCAAATATTTTGACTACAGTTGATCCCTTGACGTTTCCCCAAAAAGAAATGGTTGATGAATTTTATGCATCATATTTTATTCACTTTTTTGGCTAAGCCAAAACAATAACTTAACAGGTTTTAAGCACTCGGGCACTCTACAATTTTTTGTCCCCCTATCGGGAATTAAACCGTTTAGCCAAATGCTAGACTTGCACCATTATGCACTCGAGATTTCTGAAATACCAGCTTAACTTTTTTTTAGGCAGTCTCTTAATTTTCCAAGCAAGTTTATAAACAGAGAAGTACGCATTCTAATATCTAGTCAGTGCTTACACACACACACACACACACACACACACACACATAGATAGTCTTATAAATCTTCCCTCCAGCACTAATCTTATCTATCACCTGCTGTGTGTACATGATTGAAGGGTAAGTGTGTGCGTACTTTATGTGAGTGCTCTGAGGGATCGAGGATAAGTTATTAAGTGTACACAATCCCACAGAGGCTCAGCACGAGCACAAATATGCATCCCGATGAGGATTGTACGGGTTGAGAAATCATCGGAAATGAAATACAAGACTTGGAGGTTTTTTTTTTTTTTTTGCATCGGCACACAACGCAGTACAACACAACAATACCCGGGCAGAAAACCGAGAATTAGCAATTAGTTCTCCACCGCTGGAGTCAATGAAGATTAATGAAGTTAAACGGGACAAATTTTTAATAACGCAAAACACTGTGCTGTAATTACTTTGGCTCTGATAAGCATACGCAACTTTTGTTTTGCTCCCCTTCTTAAAGTTCTTTCCAAGCATCTTTATTTCAAGTGCATGTGCATCCATCTATATTATTTCCATATATTATGTAGCTTGACACTTCAATCCGAAATGGGTTGAAGAAATGGAAATAGAGCGCATTGTAATACAAAGAATAGAGGAACATGGGAAATCAGCTGAATATTTATACATGGAAATAGAAACCTGTATACTGTCGATGCGAAGGCTTTCGTTCGGGGTAAACTCGTCTTCTTAAGCTGCTCCTGAAAGTCTGCTGATAACACAGCCTTTCATTTAGGCACTGCCCGAGAGGGTCATGTTTTCCCCCTGAGCTGACCTTCAGCTTACCTCTTGACCCTTCCTACAGTAGATGACGAATCGTGTCTTAACGCTGGTGCCCGATTACAGAACGGCCCGTCTTTACGTTTTGGCGTATTGCTGTAGTTGCTGAGAACTCTTTTGAAGACGGCGTCTGAGAGCAAACATGTTCAAAGGGAGGTTTAACTCTTATGAGTGAGAGAAAGAGAGAGAGAGAGACACACACGATATCTCTGCTTCCTGACAGGCTTCTCCTCTGTCAAACCCGAGCGAGGGAAACGGAACACAAAACGGAAAAGAGGACAAAGGCAAAGTGGAAAATATCACGCTCCTGAGGGACGACAAATCCTTGTCTCGTCTTCAAAAGGAGGAATTAATTCGTAATCCTGATGAAAGGAAATTAATTATCAAAGTGTGCCGAGAAGCCGGGCTAATTTGCATCCTAATCTGCAAACAGCACTAACTCTGTCATGAATGTGAAAAAGGGAGAGAAAATTATGGGAGAAATGAAGACATCTGGGTATATATATATATATATATTTTTTTTTACCTCCTGTTGATACTGTGTGAACGTAAGACATTTGCTAGGTACGCTATGAAAGAAAGTGTTTTTTTTTTTTTTTTTTGTCAAACACTTTTTTTTGTCCCCAAAGAGAGATCAATTCACTTAAATGTGTTACTTAAGCAAACAAAAACAGTTTTCTGGTAGTCCTGCGATTTTGAATTCACCGGTGTGTTAGTGTTACCTCCAAGGCTGTTGTGGTCACCCGAAAGGACACACACACACACACACACACACACGCTTAAATTAAAAAGTAAGGAAAGAAAGAAAGAGAGACATTAGTGGAAGGAAAATAGCAGCCCTTCTCCATGGGTACCTGTGAGGGATTTGGATGTGTTGACTCTTCTCCGAGCCGATCCTCTGTCTGCTTCTTTGCTGCTAATGCAGTCATAACAAAGCAGAGCTGTTCCAGAAAACAAGAAAAGCAAGGGGGGAAAAAAGAAAAAGGAACATACCTTTCAAAAACTATAAAATGTGTTATGTTTATTTAATTATACTTAGTTTGCTAAATGGTTAATGCTCTTAAATGGTTAGTCCTCTTGTCCTTGAACAGCCCTGTTCAGTTATGGCCAAGTTAGCCATAAATTTCATGTCATTCAGAGAAACAGAAACGCATCCATTCCACCAGGAGCACCTATAAGAGTGAAAGATGGAAACGTGCTTCCTTTGCTCGACACCTCCCAATCAAACACTAACGAGGACAGAATACACAGCGAGAAAGCCACCCAGGAGAATAAGCACTGGAAAAGAAGTGTTCAGAGTTAAAGATTAAGACTTAGGATTTTTTTTTTAAGGAGAACTTCCTAAGCCATTTGCCATCGCCACGGAGCAGAGATGGAGAATCCCATTGCCAAAGGGCTTCACTCTAAGATTTGTCATGGAATTGCCTTTAAATTGTCTGCTTCCTCGACCAAAGTCTGCTCACTCTCTATTAAAACCGTTCCATTAAATGTTCATATACATCAATAGCTTTAGGATTGTCAGCCCTCAAGAAAAGAGTTTCCCCACTCCTTAAGCACAGATATACCATCGGCATCAGTAAAACACCATCTGGCAATACATTCAGCGCATACAGACACACACTAGCACAGAATGCCTGAGCACAGAGCCAAGAACCAAACACCAAGCACTGCCTACAAAAACAATACAAGACATTGATTAATAAACAGGCTCCTCGTCATACCTGCGAAGGCCTTCGAGATGCGTTCTTTCTTCCACTCCCAGGGTTGATCGTACTCCTCCGGCGGCCTCTCGTCATCCTGAGGCAGTCTGCTCTCGCGTGAACACATGGGGTCAGAATCCCCGCCGTTCTCCGCAGGCTCGTACGGGGTGTCGTAGAGGGGAAGCTGCCGAGACGGACCATCCTTGACACCACGGCTCCCTCGGATCTCTGCAAAAGAGAAAGACAGAATAGCAGGGTTGATTATTGCTAGTCTTCTGGAAGGCCATACTTCTGTAATTTTACTCAACGTTACAATGACCATCTACATTTACAAGACAGACCACTGCGACTGAAACTGTTGTTTTTGCTTAAATAATGCTTTAAAACAACCTGGAAACCTAACAGTATGACTGTGACTTGGCTGAAACATGGTGGCGGTAGCCTCGTCCTCAAATCCCCCATACATTTAGCTTCTGATGAACTTTCTTCATGACCAACAATACTGGTGCACATCCTAGTTAGTGCTGCACAATTACTCCCACAAAAATGTTTTAATCGAAACATGGACATGTGTAATTATTAAATCGCAAAAAGGCTACAAATTATTACAGATAATGTACGCCTAGTCAGTGATTCATGTACAGTAGGTCAATAATAAAATAAAATGTAAGTATCATGTGTTTTTTTTATATATATGTTGGGAAACATCCTCTTAATAAGATCATTAGTGCCATCATTTGGTGTTGAATAAATAAATAAAATATGTATAAATAATAGTTACATATCACAGTTTAAATTGCAATCTCAATATATGTCAAAATAATCTCAATGTGATTTTTTGGGATCAAACTATGCAGCTCTAATCCTAGTAATTCTAGTAAAGTAATTTCTTATGAGAGAGCTACACTTATAAACATCTGAGTGGGCTTTTTGGATCAAGATACAATCCATGGCTAGACAAGTGCACTTAGCATATTGTTTTTAAGAGTTATTCAAAAGAAATGCTTGTTTAATATGGGTCCAATGCCTACTTTTTGCAAAAGTACTGAGTTTCCGGCCATGGGCATCTTTAGTACAAGGAATAGATAGAAGACTGGCTTGCAAGACAACTTGTAATGCCAACGATGTCATGCTGTGAACCTAGCAAAGTTTTATTTTTCTTTATCATGCTCTAACAGCTCTCTGTTTTCAGTATGTTCAAAAGTTTGCTTTCCCATCAAACTGATAAATACATGTCCAAGCAAGTGTGTATGGCCAAGACAGTAGCTGTGGCCAGCCAAGTGTACGATATACATCAGATGGTCCGTGGGTAGAGCATCTGAGGCTGAGAGTAATAGACTGCTATAATATCGGTTAAGTGGTAGCTTGATGATTAAAGTTCTGGCCCCGTGACTGAAGGGGTGTGAGCTTAAATCTTAGCAACTGTCGTGCCTTGTGCTAAAATCCTTAATTGCTAGGATACCTCAAATGTTAGATGTTCTGGGTAAACGTTGCCAATACATGGTTACGTGAATGTAATACTGAGTTGTAACAAACAAGACTTCATTTTAATACAAGAGTATAACTATATTTTAAGAATGAAACTTGTTTCTGCCCAAGATTGATGCATCTTTTTAAACCCTGGCTGTGTGTAGAAAGTATCTGCATTTCTTATCAGCTCTAGCACTGATCTACTTTACATACAGTACATCAGTAAATTTAACCTAAAACGAGCCCTTAGTGAGTTAATGGTGTTTAATAGTGAAGCCTGCTGTGTTGGGAGACATGGAGCTCCAGCTGGATCCTCCAGCTGTCTTGTGCAAACAAAAACACTACAATATCTGAATACAGACCAGTTCTGTGAACTTTATCATCACTATCAGTGTTCAAAATCTGGCTGATGGACCTGGGTGCTGCTCAGTATGTATCAGAGGAGATGGTATGTAATTAAAATGGCTATTAAATATAATCCATTGCTATCCTGCACCTCCTACAGACCCATACAATGATATACACGTCCAGAATTTCTGTGTGAAATGCACCATAGTGTGCCCCATTCCTGCAGCCATCTGTAGTGTGATTTCCATCCGCCTATTGTATGTGCACTTAAGAAGACCTGAATGCCAGAAATCTAAAGTCAACCAGAAAGTTATTCATATTCTGCTAATGTTGAAACATTGTAGGAGTTAAAATGAGCCAGAAATGGGAAGATCTTCCATAAATAATATATTTAGTTTGCTTATTTTTTGGGCATGTGCATAAAGTTGTAATGTTAATGTTAAAGTAGAGATAAATATTAGATCTTGGCACTTCACTGTAGCCTTCATGTACCCCAGTGGGCAGTCACTGCTTGCATACAGCTATGAAAAATGAAGTATATGTAACAAGACTATACCTTCCATTTACCACTGTCCAATATCCTTAGGGATGTATTACACAAAGGCAAAAGAACCAACAAGGTAGAAGAGTACAATCTCATACACTGTAGTGTACAATAAATGACCAAATAGTGAGTAGGATTAGATGTAGATTATTGCAATGGGTTATTAAAACTTTGGATATGATTATGATTTAAGAAGGATTTCTGTGCCCTAATACCCCCTTAAAACATCCCAGAGCAGCCCCAGAAGCAAGTATGTATTCAGTTCATATTTATATATCTTAACAGCAAAGTACCAAATGGTATCATGTGTCTGTTACAGACTTTGCATAGACACTTTTCAAAATTGATTTCTGGCATTTTTTCCTAAGTGGGCAAAATATCAATTTGAATTTACAAGAAGCTAGAATTAAATTTAATTATATGGCTTCCAAAGAGCCAGACATTCGTGTACTGTATTGTTAAAGTAGGTTTGAGGAATAGTTCTCGTTTTCATTTTAGACCCTATACCTGACCAGGTTTAGAGCACTGTTTTTTTCATAGGCTAAACCACACAGTGACCTATTATTCTTTCAAGCATAAAAAAACTTAAGGCATGAACCAGAGAGAAACAGGTGCAGATGACGACAGATGATCAGGCCGGTGATTATTATACTGGTGATGCTGAATGCAGTGTTTGGAACAGACGAAAGGGGAAATGAGGTTGCTGCTGAAATTGTTACATAAACATCGATTTTAAAATTTAAAGTATACCTACACCAATCAGTCATAACATTAAAACCTAAAACATTAAGACCAATATTGTGTAGGTTCCCCTTGTGCTGTAGAATCTGGGACCAGGATGTAAGCGGTGAATCCTTTGGGTGCTGTAGGGTGTAGGATGGGACCTACATGGATCAGACCTGTTTGTCCAGCGCATTTCACGGATGCTCAGTCGGAGTGAGATCTGGGGAATTTGGAACCCGGATCAACAACCTTGAACTCACTGCCTGGTAGGAACTAATTCACAGCTGGCTGTGATGCACTGGGTGTGTCTGATACCTTTCTACTGTGGCCAGCACTGACTTTTTTTTAGCAATTTGTCCTACATTGGCTTTTCTGTGAGATCCAACTGGCTGGCCATGATCCTGTCACCAGTTCACTGGTATATAATTGGTATATCAAGCAGTTGATGTCTGTATATAATCAACAAAGGAAACATTTTAATGTATTCATATAGAAATCATTTTCAATGCATAAACCAAAGGAGAATACAAATGAACAGAATGGGAATTATTCCAATATAGTATAACAAGGGATTACACAATTTATGAAAAGCTTGTGAAAAGCAGCTCTCCAAAACCAATTCAGAGTCCTGCGTAGACAATAACTGAAGAATTAGTAAATCTCCATAGTGTTGCTTTGATGCCCTCAAACTTGTCCTCCCTCTCCGACTATGAAGCTGTTAGCATGCTTTTCAGTGTTCCTCTGCCGGGGCACGGAGCTGTTAGCGGGCCGGCCCTCGCAGCGTGCCGTAATGCAGCGGAGCGATTCAGAAATGAAATATAACACCATACAACTGCATAATTGCCTCTCAACCCAGGGGAGCTCTTGCGGAAAAATGAGAAAAGTGCAGAGAGTAATGGAGCTAGCAGGCGAAGGAGGTGAGGGAGGAGGAGATGAGAGATCTTTAAATAAGCTAACGTCTGGCAGTGCTTCTCGCCTTTAGAGCACCCCTTTAACAGTTCACACGATATAAGATCACGGTGGGATAAGCATCTTCTCAGGGCTGCTAACAGTGTGTGTATGTGTGTGTGAGTGTGTGAGTGAGGACGAGAGGAGATTTCAAACATCTGTATAATGCCAATATACACATAAAGCTACCACATTGAAGCCCCCTACACACTAATACAGAACCGAAGATAAATGTAGAGGAGAAAGAATGAGTAAGAGAAGAATAAATTACAACAAGAGCTAACTCTCTAAGGATGCTAGTGTAATAGGTGCACAGGCTTTAAAAGAAGCTGAGCCTCTGATGTGTAAATGGCCAATTCCTCCAGGAAGGCAGACTGTGTTAAAACAAATTAATATTCCAGTCAAATCTGTTAACATTTTTTTCACAGTCAAAGACATGAATATATCCAATAAGTAAACTAGAAAAACCTTAGAACCTTTTCATTATGCAATTAGCATGTTAACCTAGATAGCTAACTAGCTTATGTTAAGCACGAACTAATAAAGTTTTGGCTATGTTGCTAACTGCTAGTCTCATATTGTTTTCTCATATTCAAAGGCAAGCTAGTTTGTTAGCAGTTAACCAGCCAGCTAGCCAACTTAGATATCTGTTAAATAAAAGGATATCTTATAGATATATACTTATTATTTTTTTGTTTGGCCTAAACGTAATTAAACTGTAAGGGATCCAATTTAAAACAAACACACTAAAATCTCATTCTTGTCAACTTGTGCTAGTTTACCAGCAGCTAATTTGCTGGCTACCTCAGTTAGCTAAGCTAATCGAAGTGCTGAACAAAAATCCAGAAATATTTTATCAGATTTGTCTACTGTTAAAAAAATAATAATAAAAATTGAGATTTAAATCAAAAGCTCCTTTTTGTTTATTGTAGCAAGGGCAAGTTATAGCATTAGGAGTTATGCAAATTCATACACTCATTTATTTAGGAGCTCATTTAAGTTAGCTTAAGC
>JAOTRS010000036.1:31492831-31507911 GCA_028565755.1 Dinotopterus cunningtoni
CAGTTTGCATTTCTAACAAAAAAAAACGAACAGAAAAAAAAACAAAAAAAAAAAAAAAAAAAAAAAAAAAAAGGATTTAGTTAAAGATTAAGAATGAGTGTAGTTAAAAATTCTGAAAAGATGATCAGACAGAACAAACAGGAATACGTGCTGAAAAAGAAGGCGGAATATAGATCACTGGTGAAAAGCACACGGCTGTCTGGTATTGATTATGTATATCCATTAGAAAACGAAGTCGTATATGATGTATAGTGCTAATGCCATCCTCTAGGGAGACGCTAATGAGGCGAGGCCGGCTATGCTGTGGTAGATTAGCATGTATGACTAACGCGACTGATGTAAAATCACAGACACCCTGCGGTGCTGTTAAAATTTGCGCGGAAACAAGTTGGCGAAGGCGTCGGCTCCGAAGGCGCTGGTGAAATTTTTAGCAGTTGACCTTGGGCAGGATTAATTTTTTTTAGTTCTGTGTTATAAGTACCATTCAGACTCGATAAGATCTCCAGACAGACGTCTAAAGAACTTCAGACGTCAAAGGACACCTGGGGTAATAAAAACAGATGAGTTAAGCGACGTCTCTATTAAACTCTTAATGGGTGCTTTTTCATGATAAATCCATGATCATTCTACTACCAGACCTATGTGTACTAGTGCTGTGTTGGAAGTGAGGTTGCAACTTGTAGCTTCACAACACACACCAGACCAGAGTCGAGATTCAAACCCGAAACCCTGGACATGCAACAAGACAGTCAGTAAGCCATTATAAATTGATATCCAACTAATCTATCGTTTACTTTAACAGCCTGGAGCATCGACGCAGAGAACTACGTCTGGGACGCCAACACAAGGTGACATGCTTCTACCTTTCAAGAAGCTTGACTTAAAATAACAGAAGGAAAAGCCTGAAGTCAGTGGAAACGGATAAGTTTAACAAGAGATAAGTCTGGAATTCCGAGCTTGTCGAAGGAGCTATTGTCCATTCTTCCTTCATTCAAGCCGTCATTGATGAATAATGATTACCATCAATGATCTATGAATTCACTCCAGCGGTCATTACGTTAAGAGTGCTGCTGAGGACTAAGAACCTTTTGAAAACCTGCAAGTCCTTATACATTTGCGCTACCAGTCAATATTTGAACACACCTTCTAATTCCGTGGTGTTTCCTCATTTTTATTTCTTTCTACATTGTTAAACAATACTAAAGAAATCCCAAATATACAATAACCACCTTTGAGTAGTTGATATTGAGATGTGTCTGCTACTAAAGCTTTCATAACTGCTCTAATCTGAGGTGCTGGTTGTTAATTGGTGATTTCTGAGGCTGGTAAATTAACTTTTTAAAGTTTTTCCTGGGATGGTCTTCCTGAGAGCCAGTTTCATCATGGTGTTTGATGGGTTCTGCAAATGCACTTGAAAATACTTTTCTTGAAAGAACTGTTCCAGAACAGATGACCATTGTGTCTCAACTTGGGTCAGGGATAGCTTAGTGCTTAAGGCATTGGACTAAGACATTGGACTACGGTTCGGAAGGTCCCAGATTCAAATCCCACGACCACCAAGTTGTTGTTGAGCCCTTGAGCAAGGCCCTTAACCCTCAACTGCTCAGATGTGTAATGTGATAAAAATGTAAGCCGCTCTGGATAAGAGCGTCTGCCAAATGCCTAAATGTGAATGTAAAAGAACAACTGACGGTCGTCGTTGTTACTTAATTACCTAATGCCATATATGTGTTATTTTATAGTTTCCAGTAAATCCAGTATTCTAGAATGGAGAAAATAAATCGCTAAACAAAGAAACTTTGAATTAGAAGGTGCGTCCAAACTTTTGACTGGTACTGTACACAATTTGGTAATGCCAAGCACATCTTTGGACTGTGATAGAAACCAGAATACCTAGGGGAACCAAACAAACTCCATGCACCCAAACCCGAGGTGAGATTCAAACCCCACAAAGTGCATTCTGTTCAAAAATGAATTCCTTCACGAGTGGTACGGTCTGAAAATTTGTCCATTGCGTGAAGAGTGCACAAAAAAAGTACACAATGCAAATGATCCACATATTTGGGTGCTGGAAATCTTACATTCTACCAATTTGGGGATCGATCACAATGAGTGTACAAAGATCCATAATTTCAGTCCTTGTTTAATACCAGTTGCGAACATTTAAAAAAAAAATAAGGTCCTCATAATCTTTCCCTTTTTATCTTCTTTTTAGGCAAAAGAAACAATGCATTAAAATGCACGTTACTACAGAAGTCCTAAGAATAAAGAGAGACCCATTTTGCTTTCCGACTTCACAGCAGACACACATAAATAACAGCAATTTGGCCATTGGGCTTTTCGAGTGGTTGTGCACATTAAAGAAAACACAAACTACCGAGCTAAAACCCCAGCGACAAAAGCAAAGCCTGCTGCAATCCAAAAAAAAAAAAAACGATAGTGTATTTCACATGCATTAGACCGGAAAGTTACTAAAGTCATTTCATTAGTGAACATATGCATAAACCTCAGTGACTGAGGTGACATTAATGGGATTCTATATGTTGCTCTTGCAGAGATTAAAGATAATGATTTTGGCTCAGTGACTGAAGGAGATGAATATCTTTGTACACTTGCGAGCGCTACTTAGTCACTGACCCTTCCGTATTAGCATTAAAATACTCAGATCTTGAATCAGTTAGAGATCACAACATAGGAGACCTCGTTGATTTATTCATTTATTATTTAATAAATATTCTGACATAAATCAAAACTATTAAACAAATATTAATGTGGCCTATTGATATATTTTCAGCTATACTAGCTTAAATACAGTATAAATAAATCAATAGAGGTCGTAGCAGTGTAATACACTTTAAATGGTAAAAGAAATTCATAACTAGTGTGTATCAACTCATGCAACTAAGAAAAATGGACTATAACACTGCAAAGTTAACAGCTTATATCTGAAATTCACTGTTCTAATGAAATAGTTCTCCCCACCAAGAGGGGGCAGTAGTCAAACAAGCATTTGGCGTTAATTCTATGCTACTGTAGTACGAATGTTGTCAACAAAAAAAATGACAAGAAAGAAAAACGAAGGAACATACCTACTGTAGCACATCATCATTATCTATGTACTGTAGACTTATGAGGGGTGTTCAAGTCAAACCAGGACTTGTGCCTGTGGGAACTGTACACACAATCATTCACCTACACCACTTGCACGTTATAGGAACTCCGCTGGGATTTATTGCCACATCCCCCATACAGTCACGTTTGTGCCATTAAAGGAGTTCCTGGGAGGCCAGCTTTTCAGATGTGAAGCAGGCAGTCCGATCATGGCTCCGGTGTACGTAGCCAAACTAGGCCTGCTAATGTACCATGTTCACTCTGGATCTGGTTAAACACTTACTTTTAAATGTAATTATTAAACTCTACTTTGTCCCTATGTTGGAACAATATAATAATTAGCTACAGCATGTTGTTTGCTAGCTTCATTCTTGTTGCGAAGTGGTGGCTTAGCTATTATTACTCTGGAATAATGATCGGAAGGTTGCGGGTTTGAATCCTGGAAATACCAAGCTGCTTGATGTTTGAACGAGGCTCTTAACCCTCATCTGCTGAGCTCAATTGTTGCCTTAAATAAAAGTATCTGCCAAATGAATAAATGTAAACTAGCCACCTTGGACACTATTCAACATGCTCAATTGGCGCTGACAAGGCCTGAGCTCTGCCAATGTATTGGGCTCACCACAAAAAACTGGCACAATGGTCAACCATCATAGCAAGAAAGGATTGAGAGCCCTACGGCTTTTATTTACCAGAACCCGTAGCACATCCTTGGAGAGTGCCTGTCTGTTCTTGTTTGCATTTATGCCATTATTTGTAGTCTTGGAAATAGTTTTTAACCCTCACACAGGCTGCAGTCATGAAATCAGCAAACTGCATCTCAACCCTCCACCCTGTACGAACAAACATGCACATTTGTCTATGAAGACTCTCTAAACCATGTAATAACCCTAATTAACAACCTTCTATATCATTCTGTAAGTGCACTGCTAGCATGGTGAAGCCAGAAGCAATGCAGTCCATCAAGGCAAAGGCTAATGGTTCATTACAATAGATTAGCCTGCTAGCGGTGACAAAACATGCATTAGCGTCTTCCCCGTTTCTCAATCCGTTTTCCCTGCAAGAACAAAATCTTTCGCGGCTCGGCTCTGGCACGGATCCCTCGTCTGCCTCAATTTTCTGCCATGTGCTCCTTTGCTCGCTGCACGACACCATGGAAGATGTGCCAAACATCACTTTTCCACCATCTCAAACTTTTCCAAACACGCTTTGATGATGCCACAAGCCTTGTTCTCTCTGATGCCTTCTCTGAAAATGACATTCAAGTTCGTGCCAAACGGCTAAACCGGGTGGAATTGAACCGGTTCCAGGTAAGTTTGTTTTTTTTTAAAGCCTTTTTTTTTAAAGCCTTCATTTTTGGGAAACGGCAAAGCCACTTCCAAGACCCGTTAGCCGTAAACCTCTGGAGTAAAGTCAGTGACTAAGGCGTTATGACTTTTTCCTTGCCACCAACCAATAAACGTTTTTATTAGCAGATGATGCAGCATGAGTAAACTTGTACTCATCCGTTCCGGGATGGATGGATGGATGGAGGAGCGTCAACACGTCATAAAGTGCATACCGTCAGAAGAAAAACAGAGGTCACTTAAACCACAAGTCTGATTTAGGTCCATGGCCCTATTAGGCGTTTAGCACTAAGACAAGTTGTTGAAAATCCTCATTTGAGGTCGTCGGATTTGCCTTGACCTCAATGTCTGAAAGCCTTCATAGAAAGTAGCTTGTCTAGACTGAAGGCATCGGCTCGGCTCACCGCTTCTCTTTCTTTCTGGACAGGCACATTACCAAAGTCAGATCCTCGCCTCGTTTTTTTCCGCTCTTCCTCCATCCTCCATCACCGCTGGCATGCTGTCATGGAAAAAAAGAAATGCAAGCAGCAGGCAGAAAGCGCTGACTCAAGAGATCTAAGCTGACAAACTGCATGAGGATCGATCAGTTCATTCCAGAGCAGATCTATCACAGAGATTGAACACTAACAGCACCGGGCGAAGTGCCTAGTTGGAACTGATCAGGGATGAATTGAACGCAGGAGCCGGAGCAAACAAAACCATAATGGAGAGGGCATGGACAAAGACGGGAGGAGGAAACTTATTCTTACTTTCTGGAGTCAGATCAGGCAAGGAGTAATGGTTTACGTAATGGCACGGCCGCAAACTGGCATTATTAAGAATTACAGCCTACAAGATCAAGAAGAAAAATAGAACAACGCTAAAAGCAAAAATGCAAGTCTTACGGATTACATTAGCGTAATAACGCAACCCACTTCATGGGGTTATGAGAGATGCTGCAATTTGCAAATGTCCATTTGCATTTTTATGGATGGGATGAGACATAATGAAGGAGAAATTCCTGCATTGTGAAGTGACACGTTTCCTTGAACCGGCTCTAGAGGAGGTCGTCCCACCGATGTTTAAAAATGACGTAATGAATACCTGCTCGTATGTCGCACACTCAGACGTGCGATACTAAATGCACACATGGCCACAGCACCTATCTCAAGTTATCACATACATTCTTCAAAAGTACATCCAATTACCTCTGGTTTCATTATCCACACCGTAACACATTAACCAATTTCCAACAACATAGGACAGATCTGAATATTTTATAAGATAATGCATAATACAAGGCAAAGGTTTAGCACCTTGTTTAATCGTACATTTTAATAATAATAAAAAAAAAAATTCACAGAACACTCATATGGTTTTATTATGGATGCTCAAAGTGGTCATATCTCAAATTGTCTCATACAGTATCACCACTACAATATATGTATAATGTCATGGAGCATCCAAGAGAACCTGTGAATGAGCCCGTTACCATGGAAACATTAATGTTAGAGGGGCGTTGGTGTCAAACTGGCACTTGTCTCATGAATGAAAACCGATTGAAATTAACAGACGGCTTCAAGCACGATATGCTGATGAGACCCTCAGCCGCAGATAAGGTTGAGGGGGTCCAGATTCCTCTGCTATCGTTCCTGTGAACAATCGCCAAGTAGAATTCCTGATCCTTAAAAAAAAAAATAATAATAATAATAATAAGAATAAAAAAAAAAACATTTTAATGGATGGATAACTTGTCCAAGAACTTGCAAAAGAGATTTACCTGTTTGTAGGTACTCTGCAGGAAGTAATTTTTTAATCTTAAGTACAGTCCTGACCTCGCTCCAAGCCATTTCCACATGTTTCGGTAATTAAAGGAGTTCCTGGGAGGCCAGCATTTCAGACATGAAGAAGGCAATTCGATCATGGCAACGGCGTACTGGACAAACTTCCTACATTATAGAAGAGCATTGGTAGCTCATTGGTTAAGGTGTTGGACTACTGATCGGAAGTTCAAACCCCACGGATCCCAGTTTCAAACCCCGGCACCACCACGTTTCCACTGTTGCGCCCTTGAGCAAGGCCCTCAACCCTCAACTACTCGGATGAATAATCAGATAAAATGTAAGTCGCTCTGGATAAGGGTGTCTGCCCTCTAAATAAAAATGAATGAAAATGAAAGTATTCAGTACTAGTGAAATGCTGGGATAGGGTTATTATGTTAGCAGGGGATTATATAAAAAAGTCCCGGTTTGCCTTGAACGCCCCAAGTATAAGAATGACCGAATTGATATTTGATGACTGATGCTGATGAATGGAGCAAAACCTTCTGACCAATCAGATTCAAGAATTCAACAGGTGCCTAGCTAAATATCAGAGACAACATTTATAATATATAGGTAATAACTATAAAGATTAAATAGATAAATAAACAAAGAAAAACACTTATACTGCCTTCTAATGTTGTGTGCAAAATGAAAAACTACTCGTTTGCTCTTCTGACGTTTCTGAAGCATAGTGCTACCGGGAATGTTGTGCTGTGTGAAGATGGAAAGTAATCCAGGATAAATAATTACATCTATTAGAATATTATAACGCTTAAGTTTGCTTCAACCTCCTTGTGTGTACTTCCTGTCGAGACACAGGAAGTAGCAAGATTCCTGTCAGGAAGCGGACGCTCGCTGGTGCGGAACTCCCCGTCTGTGTAATATTCTACTCCCTCCAGGACACACGAGTGCCTCCTCGCTTACTGTTCTCCAAATCAATAACCGGCACATTGTTTAAGCATTTTCAGAAAAGGGGCGAGATTCGCCACACGCGGTTTCCTCGGCAGCTTTTTCTTAGCGTGTGAATGCCCAAGGGAGAGAAATGTAGAACAAGGATTCTGTGGTGTAAACACACAAACATTCAGTGATATGATGTGCCTTCCAGAGTCTTCTGTTTTGTTATGACGGCCTTCAAGCTGTGACATTTTCCCTCATCATTCTCCAAATTCCTAGAGACGCGACGACGACGCTCGCAAAACAAAAGTACTCGCATTTGAGAGACGGTTGACCTTTAAACAGTAAAAAAAAAAAAAAAAAAAGAAACACATAGGAATGGTAATATTGAAATTGTAAAAAGAAAAAAAAATGGAAAAACAGAAACCATCTCTAATCCGGTTTGTTTTTAGGTTTTCATTTGCAAGGCGGTGGCGTGGAGACTCCTGTCTTTCTGAATACACATTCCCCATTAATAATCTTCATTAAGCATTCACGGTGTATTCGAGCAACATGCTGAAATCACTCCCTCTACACCACCAACACAATGATACGGCATCAGTCAGTGTAATGCAAAAAGTGCAATTCAATTAGAAAGAAAAGCTTTTGATTGGTGTGGCGCTGCCGAGTCGCCTAAAGAGCCCATTCATCACCATCAGGTCGGCTCAGCCGTCAGCCGCGAGGGAAAACGAGCGAGACCGAATGATCCTGCCTCTGCTCCTCAAAGGAGGCGCATGAACACAGAAAGGCACTTCCAAGGAATTATGGTGTGGGCAGAAAATATTTTTTAAAAAATTGACAAAGGGAAAGGAAAAGGAACCCGCCGTGTCCCGGTGAGCTGTATTAAAGTATTAAAGGTCCCATATTTTACTATTTCTTTTGCAAGTTAACACAGGTCTCGGAGCTTACCCAAGAGTTTGCGTTATTGCTCCAGCTAAATTGCCCCTCAATTAAGGCATTATTTCACACCTCAAACGCCCTTTATTCACTTCTCATCCAAATGTGCTGTTTCAGTGTCTATGTTAATGAGCTACTGCTGAGCCACGCCCCCACAAGAGAACAGCAGAGCTGAGTAAGAGGTCGGGTGAGGGGCTCTTTCTATATGAGGTCACAATAGGCGGAAAAAAATCTAACTTGCTTCTTAAAGCCCTGGCCAATATGAAAAAGGACAAAAACTAGGAAATTAATTGTTTGTACAGACATTTTATGACCCATTTTAATGTCTAAAACAACTTTTATCACAACAGATTTTTTCATAATATGTCCCCTTTAAAGCACAACTTCAAACCAGGTTTATCACCTATGAACATGCAAAGCCCCAACAGCTGAATTATGGATTGTCTTAGTTTTATATGCATATTTTATAGGTTTACGGGGGGGAGACAGATGAAAGGAAGTCTCACCGAAAAGGGAAAGAGAAAGGGAAAGGGAAAAGTGGAAAGAGAAGGGAATGAGAATGGGAAAAAAACAGAAAAGGGAAGAACAAAGGAGAAAAAAAGAAAAGGAAAGGACAAGGAAAATGAATAAGGGGAGAGATTAAAGGAAAATGATAAACAAAACAAAAAGAGAAAGGGAAAAATTAAAGAGAAAAGGGAAGGAGAAAGGAAAAAACTGAAATTGGAAAGAAGAGGAGGAAAGGGAAAGTATAAAAGAAAAAGAAATGAGGAAAGAAGAAAAACACTAGGAAAAGAATGGGGAAGACAATAAAGAAGAAGAAAGTTTTTGTCATTTGACTATTTGAGGAGTAAGACTCACATAGTCCTACAACCAAGAAACTGTAAGATTAACTGGGTTAAACACACAACCACAATAAAAAAAAAACAAATCTCTTTCGAGAAGTCACTCATTTAGCAACATATAATTTACTGGAATAAAATCTCGGAATAACACGATCTCTGGAGGGCTGTCCAACCCGACCCCGTCTGGTTCTCAGCTGATGGAAGTGCATGGTTTCATTCCAAGCTGAAACACACCTGATACACCATCAGGTATCTCAAGACTGAGTCCAATTGATTAAACAAATGGAATGCTGTGTGACTGTACAGTGTGACTGGAAAAATGCCTGCAGCCCTTCTGTCCCTTTGCAGATAAGACTGGATACCCATGACGGAATGCAATCTGACAGGCAAAACATGTAACTCACTAACGAGTGTTACTTAGCCAATAGGCCTAAAGCTCCCCAAATACAACTGAACTAGTTTTCTACATAGTTGTCTAGGTTTCTCAGTAAGCAGTCTTATTAAGTTCAACATAAGGGAAAGAACCCTGTCCCACAACAATAAATGTAGCTATAATTTAATGCATACTTTTTAATAAATGTAATAATTCAAATTATTGATGGGGTATAAAACGAATAAAACAGTTTGTAAATTTAAGGTTACAGGAAAAAACTCTGACATAGTAACAATAAATCACACTATACTGCTGTTAGATAGATAGATAGATAGATAGATAGATAGATAGATAGATAGATAGTACCACCACACCTACATCGATCAAGGGATGCAGGCTGTTTGTTAGTACCTCATATTATGAAAAATACAGGATGGAGCAGAGCTTTATATTAACATATTATTAACTTAATTTTATATTACTTTAACACCTCTCCTGTTCTACTGAACTTCTAGCCTCCTAACACAGTATGACTGCAGGTCAACCCCTGCTATCTGATATCACCCAAATGAGGATGAGTTCCCTGCTGAGACAATCTGATAATTATGATTTATACTTAATTCTTGACACTTTTCTCATTTCCCCACAAACACACGATAGATAGATAGATAGATAGATAGATAGATAGATAGATAGATACTATAGATCAAATTCTGTAAAGCTTCTTTGTGACAATATCCATTGTTTAATAAAACTGTATTAAACTAGATGAATGGATGGATGGATAGACAGATACTTTATTGATTCCAAAATATATTCCAATATATTCTACAAAATGTGTAATATAATGCATTTTTTTTTTTGGTAAATAAGATAATTACTGGTGGCCACAGTAGCTGAAATTTCTGGAACTGATTTGAGAGCAAGAAATGGGGAAAAATGTGGCTCTCAGTTTCCCACTGGCTCTCGTTCTGGTGCCAGAGCCTTTGGCTGTCTTCACTGCAGTCCAGAACACAGGGGGTGTGTGGGTAATCTGTCCACTTGTTTGGATAATCTGCCATCTGCTAAAGCGACTCCTGGCTTTACCTCAGAAACAATGGAACAGCAGGATGGTTTGTATACTGTATTGTAGTATACTAGCGTTGGCATTGCCAGTTATTTCTGTTTAAAACCTCAGAGTGAGAGCTGTGCAACAAAAGCCTGTGTAGAAACCACCAATAATATGATTTCGCAAAACTCATGGGACAGCACTGTTTCTCATGGAGAATACCCCAGGAGCGAATATCGACAGGAGCAAACTCCACACACAAAGACCAGAGGCAAGATGGAAACCTCCAACCCTGGAGGTGTGAGGCGGCAGTGCTAACCACTAAGCCACCACGCAACTGCTTTATCATTTTTTTTTTGTTGTTTCCAAGTAACAGTTTTCTAAAGACAGCTTTATGGGGATACGGTAACTCTGATGGCTGGTTCATACTCGCTTGAGGCTCGAGTGCCTGCAGTCAGCTGCTAATTTTAGCAGGGTGATGTCAAGCTGCTCGGTCATCTTATAAAAAAAAAAAGAAAAATGATGACAATTACACCATTCGTTTCCCCCTAACAGGACGATTGTGGCATTGTGCCAGGACCAGAGAGCATTCCAGTCACCTCCCTTTACACGGAAACAGAGAAACGGCGCAAAAAAGGAGATGGAATGAGAAATTTTCTCTCCTTCACAGAAGTATAGCGGGAGGTCATAACCCTGATTGTCTGCAACAAGGGGGAAAGAAAGTAAAAGAAGAAGAAAAAAAACAAGGCAGAAAAGTAATGAGTTTCACCCTCTTGCCCCATCACGCCGATAGAGCAGATTGACAAATCCCAAATCACTCCAAAAATATAGGACAGAGATCCAGGTAGAGAGCTGAGGTGAGGATTTAAAATGTGGTAAAAATGGTGTAGAACCTCACATCCACGGGTGAGGTGTGAATAGTGAGAGAGTAATAGAGACAGCAGAAGAAAGGAAGGATGGATTGATCACTGCTACTAGTCTTTAGCAGTCGTGTTATTTTCTAAGAATATGTCACACCTAAGTTATGCAAATGCTGGCCTTATGTAAGCAGGTTGGAATGTCACCATGACAAACTGCCTGAGTTACAGTTAAATGCTATTGCCTCGCTTAACAGTAAAAAAAAAAAAAAAAACCTGCAGTGAAATGGAGAAAAAAATATTTTAAACATTCAGATGTTTCAAGAACAAAGAAATAAATAACTGAGGCTATTTGTATTATCATCATCATACGATTAATATGCAAGGGGGTGGCATGGTGGTGTAGTGTTCAGCAATGTCGCCCTGCACCTCCAGGATCGGGGGTTCGATTCATGCCTCGGGTCTGCACAGTGGGGTTTAAGCAAGACAATTATATAGTTATATATATATATACAGTATATATATATATATATATATAAAGAAAATGTGGACTACTGTAGCTGTATATTAGGTCAAAAACAATAACTAAATCTGGAGCATTTAGAAATGGACTGATTGAGCCAGATTGGGTCAGATTGTTCTGATTCTAAGTGAGCTATTATTATGATTATTAGTGGAATATTAGGGTCTGTGTAAACACACTTCGTGAAGATTGTTCAGCTAGCAAAGAAAAATGAAAGTAGCCATTACAGATACAGACAAAATATCAGTATCAAAGATTCAGAATAATGATACAAAATATCAATACAACATCATTCATTCATTCATCTTCTATACCGCTTATCCTATACAGGGTTGCGGGCTCTAGAACCTATCCCTTGAGAGTTTGGGCACAAGGCAGAGTACATCAGGGTGCCACTCTATTACAGGGAACACGCACACACACACTATGGACTTTTGACTGAGGAGTAAACTGGACTACAGAGACAGAACATACAAACTCCATGCACACAGACCCAAGACAGGAATCGAACCCTCAGCCTTGGAGTTGCAAGGTGACAGTGCTAACCATTACACCACCATGCCGCCTACGCAACATTTCTGGCTTGTGTAAAAACCACTGCAATATAAGAACCATACACACTCCAGCTTTTGCACTGTAATAAAGTTTGTAGACTGTTATTATTATGTAATCTGATACATTCACAAAGTTCTCATCAACCTATAAATAGAACGTATATAGCATTTATTTGTCTTTTTCAATTGTAGGTAGGAATATAGTGCGCATTTCATTAGTGTACACTGGTACTGCAAATGCTTTTTAAATGGCAGATATTCAGTACCACAAATTATACATTTCATATAAAAGTGTGTGCATAAGTGCACATGTACGTCTTGATATTACAAAAAGGGCTAACCGTGTTATACGGCATGAAGTGTTACGTAATGTTGGAAGAAAAAAAACTTTTAAAAAAAAGCCCTCAACACGATTCCTCTTCACAATTAGGCAGAGGCCCTGGTACCGCATCTCTTTTGTTTGTGCAGTGTGGCAGGAAAAAACTCATTAGCTGCTGCTTCCTATTCCTCTATCGCTTCTATCTGTCAGCGTCGATTCCAGAGGGTAAAGTGAGCCAGTGTGAGATGAGCTTGAATAATGAAGATAAAGAACAAAGAAAAGGGAAAGAAGACTTCAGTGCATACGGTGTTTGTGCAATACATACTGGAGGTGTACACATATGTAGCTACTTAGACTTGATAAAAAGTTTCGACTCCCAGTCTTAAATCAAATCCTAATCTTTACCTGCGGGTCCTTAGACACGCTTCTTCTGTTTCTTGTTTCTGTCGTTTCACTAAAAACACATGCTATCACCATGGAGTCCTATCTTGCATCTCACATAGTAGCTTTTGTTTGGAATCCAATATCACAATCCATCATAAACCAGCATTAACCTTATATCATTTTAAAAACTTTTTATACACTTACAAATTACAAAAAAGATAAAAAATAAAAAAATGAAGAACAAAACAGAAGTAAAACACAGCAATGATGCAGATTTCACACGCACACATTGTGTTATTACAATATCGTTTAAGCATTTAGTAATTAACATACAGTACTTCATGTTAATTAATATTCTTCATATTAAAAGAAATTTAACTATGTACGTTGAGAACAAATGTTTTGGTTAAAAGTGTTCGTTTATGGAACCACCTCTGCAGCAACCTTATTTCCCCTTTTGTCCGTTCAAACCCCTCAGCATCCAGCATCACCACTTTACGCTTTAGATAATGACCGGCCTAGTCATCTGTCATTATTTGCAACTGTTTCTTACTGGTTCATAACTTGAGTTAGGTGTTTTTTATATTTTAATGAATCATAGGTCACTGTGTGGCTTAACAAAGGAAAAAAAACATTCCTCTGAAACTGCTCAGGTACTTGGTTTGTTGCTTGACTTTATATAATAAGACTGTGCTACTGAAGTCACGTGTACACCGATGCACGTTACAAGTATTTACAGTTACAGAACGAAATCTGCCTAGACACACGTCAGGCTTACTGTACGTTAACCCTGAACTTCACACTTCACTCCGCTAATCTGCAGACAGTAGACATGAGTACAGTGACACTTGTGCAACGACTTAATCATGGCATATACTTCTTTAGCATATCCAGTTACAGTACATGTGTCTGCTATAACTCTCCATTATTCGTGTACAGCTGTAACCTCTTGACTTGTCGTTGCTGTGTGACTTTTTGGGTTTGGGGATTTCAAAGCAACAGGTTTAAACTTGTCACTGGTTCTTTTTATACTGGCTGCAACACAATACAGACAGTTATATGTTACACAACGCATGTAATCTATGCAATGCAACGACAGCAGAACACAGAAAGATGAAAAAAAAAAAAGGATGTGGGAATTCATAACCTTATTTGTTTTCCTTAGTATTTAATATTTTCCTTAAATACCTAACTCTTAGATCATGTGTTTTTATTACAGAACCTTAAGCTACCCCGGCATTAGATACCACGTTTCCAGCCAACCAAATCACGGTACTGTGCAAACACGTTGGAGATTTAACTTTATCCGCCCAGAAGAGTAGCTAATAAATGGATCAATTGTCCATACACGTGAATCATAGGTAGACACATTGTTTGATTCAAATCAATCTCATATTTTGGGCCATCCCAATTTCGATGCGATTCAACTAGCTATATTAGCTATAGGAATTTTTAATTAGTAAAAACTTATATAAGTATATAAGAAATAAGTAACAAGTATGTAATTTAAAAATAGGAAAAAAAATGCTGTGCAACTCATGATAGAGCTTGTTCACTGTTTAAATCTTAAATGTTTAATACAAAATGTTTTTTTCCCCTGCCAGATGTCTCCTGCACACTCCAGTCCATTAGGTGGCGGTAATGCAAAAACTGCCTATAAGCTCAAAGGAAGAAGAAGAAGAAGAAGAAAAAGATGAAACAATACTCTCGCAAAACATGAGTATTTGCAGAAGAAACAAGAAGCAGTTTGTATTTCCACAAAAATAGTTTATTTTTAAACAACCTTTAAATTTTAGACCATTTAACTTCCAAAAACTTTTAATTAAATAATTTTAAAAACTAGTCGCATTTTTTGATGCAAAAAAAAAAAAAACTGCTTGAATATTTCAGGGACAACAGGCAGTACGAATTATTTTAACTGTAACCTAAAGCATGGTTAACGTGCACTTGTATCAGACTGATGCTATTCAGTTCTAAAAAGCCGAATTGAGGCATCTGGTTTATGGAGATGAGCTTTGCTGAACGAGCAGAGCGCAACAGTGCAGGACATCATCAACCATCTGCGATTGGGGGGAGGTGGGGGAGGTTGGG